>CAUYSK010006787.1:0-44091 GCA_963575035.1 Avahi laniger | reverse complement strand
CTCACTCTGTTGCCCAGGCTAGAGTGCCGTGGCGTCAGCCTAGCTCACAGCAACCTCAGACTCCTGGGCTCAAGCAATCCTCCTGCCTCAGCCTCCCAAGTAGCTGGGACTACAGGCATGCACCACCATGCCCGGCTAATTTTTTCTATATATTTTTAGTTGTCCAGCTAATTTCTTTCTGTTTTTTCAGTAGAGATGGGGTCTCGCTCTTGCTCAGGCTGGTTTCGAACTCCTGAGCTCAAGCAATCCACCCGCCTCGGCCTCCCGGAGAGCTAGGATTACAGGCGTGAGCCACCGCACCCGGCCAATATTTCCTGAAGAGTGTCTTTTCAAAGTATAGAAGTTTTAAATTTTTATGAAGTCAAATTTATCATAATTTCATGGTTCATGCTTCTTCTGTCCTAGCTAAGAAATCTTTATCTAACTCAAGGTCACCAAGATTTTTCTCCTATGTTTTTTATTAGTAGTTTCATAGCTTCAGGTTTTACAGTTAGGTCTATGATACATTTTGAGTTAATGTTTGCCTTTGAAGCCCATTGATTTGCACATGGATATACAATTGTCCTAGCACAATTTATTGAAAAGACTATTCTTTCTTCATTGATTGTCTTGGCACCTTTGTTAAGACTTGACCGCATACGTGTGGGTCTACTTCTTACTTATTTTATTTCATTTAGGTATCTTTCTATTCTTTTGCCAGTATCATGGCTTTAATAAGTCTTGAAACCAAGTAGCATGAGTCTTACAACCTTTTTCTTCTTATCAAAATTATTTTGGCTATTCTCATTCCTTCTCACTTCCAAATAATTTTTAGAACTGGTTTGTCAATTTCTAAAAAAAGAAGTCTGCTTGAATTCTGAGCGAGATTTCTTTAAGCCCATAAATCAATTTGGGAAGGCTTGACATCTTAACAATACTGAGTCTTCTAACCCATAAAATGTACTGTTTCTGCATTTATTTAGATTTTCCCTCCATTTCCCTCAGCAATGGTTTATAGCTGTCAGTGTACAGATCTTCTATGTATTTTCTTAAGTCTATCCCTAAGCATTTCAAGTTTTTGATGCTATTATAAATAGTATTGTTTTAAAATTTCATTTTACAACATTTATTGCTAGTATAGAGTAGTGCAATTAAAATGTTTACTATCACCCTTGAATCCTGCAATCTTGCTAAATTCTCTTATGAGTTCTAGTGGTTTTTTCAATAGATTCCTTAGGAATTTCTACATCCATGATCACATTGCCTAAGTATACAGTTTTATTTCTTCTTTTCTGAACTGTACGCTCCTTTCTTTGCCTTATTGCCAAGGCCAGGACCTCAGATATGATGCTGACTGGATGTGGTCAAAGGCAACATCCTCACTCATTCCCACTTTAGGGGAGAAGCCGTCTGTTGTCCATTACTTAGTATGATATTAGTTGTGGATTTTTCATAGATGTTCCCTTATCTGTTAAACGTGAGTGGTAATAATATACCTAATTCCTTGGAAAGTTGGGACATGTTAAATGCCTGACACGTGGCAAGTGCTCAATAAATGTCCCGGGATCGAGTGAATGAGTCGCAGCTGCCGCTGCTGTTAACAGCAAAAGAGCCTTTTTTTCCCAATTACCTGAATGCCATAGGAGGACATTTTCCACTCTGTAGTCACAGAGATTTCAGGAACCAAAGCTGATCATATTATCCAACCACCCAAAACTCTCCAATAAAATTAAATCCAAACTTCTCACCACGGCCTCTGAGGCTCCGCGTGGTCCGGCACCACCCACCCCTCCAGGCTCGACTTGCTCACATCACTGCAGCCTCCAGGCACATTTTCTCCTAATCCTCGATCTCCCAGCTCAGGTCTTTGCGCATGCTGTGCCCTCCCCTCCGCTCTTTGCATGCCTGGCTACCCACCGTCCTGCACGTCTCGGCTGAGATCTCCATCCCGGGCTTCCCTGACGGCCCCATCTAAAGCTACCTGTCAGGCTGTATCAAATCCTCTTCCGTTTCCTTCCCAACGCTCAGCACATTCGTCATTACATATTTGTTCACATGGGTCTGTCCATCTTCCCACTTGCTGTGAGCTTCACAAGGGCAGGACCTTGTATGCCAAGCCCCTGGCACAGCAGGGCCTCATTAAGAATGTGATAGATGAAGGACCACCAGCCTCCCAAAGAACCTTCTCCACGTTAAGCCACCCGAATGTGGCTTCCCACAAACCCTCTTTCAGGAGAGAGTGGGACACAGAGGACGAGTGCGTTCCAGCCTGCGGGGGGGCAAGACTGCTCCGTGCAAATTAAGTTGGCATTCTGGATGTTTGCAAAAAGAGAAAAAAAGTGGAAGTGGAGCAGCTTGTAGCCCAAGGGCGGAGAGAGAAAAGACAAAGAGAAACAGAAGAGAAATATTAGAGCACCCGGGATGCAGCCCCTCATCACGGGCTCCGGGGCCCTATCCAATCTGTCAGGCAGAATTGCGATTCTTCGCTTTCTGGTCTGCTTCCCAAGCAGGCTGTGAGCCATGCAGGGGCCACTCGGCGATGCCACAGCGACGCTGCGTCCCTTCCCCATCTCGGCAGCCTGAGCCCAGCGCCTGCAGAGTCGGCACCCAATTACTGTTTGTTGAAAGGCTGTTCCTGCGCTGGGTTTCTTCCCCACTCCCAGCCTGGTCTGCAAAGCAGCTGAAGGCGACTGGCCACATCCAGACCGTTATAGATTTTAACAGGCGACGAGTCCAAACAGGAAGGAACAAAGGTGCTTTTCCTGATAGAAAACGCTCCGTGGCATTGATTTTCTCCGTGCTGTGGATGCCGACTGCATTTGTTTTGTTATCTCCGCAGTAAACACAGACTGAACAAAGACCCTGGACAGTCAAGGTCGATCAAGTTTCAAATATCCTTTCCTCGTGCCTTTATAACTGCCCCCGGATTTCTAGTTTCCAGTTCTGGGTTCTGGATTTAGGAGACCTGCAAGTACAGACTTTTGATACCTGGAGAGAAAAGCTCATTTCAGGGTTTGTTTAATTAATCATAATAATAATGGCTGCTTCGCCGTATGCCAGGCCCTGGGCTCTGTGTGTCGCAAGCATCACAAACCATTTAAGCCAGGACTCTGAGATGGGGTTAGGTTTCATTCCCATTTTACGGAAGAGGAAACTGAGGCTCCGGTGGTCATAAAAATCTGTGCAAGGTCATCCAGGGAGAAAAGCACAGGTTCCACACCTGTCAGGTTAGCCAGATGTGTTCCACCATTAGCAGGGCAGAAAAGTAACTTTCTCCCTCCCTAATATTGTCATTTAATTTCCGGCTGTTCCTCTTTCCATCCAGCGCAGCCTCCCAGAACAGCTCACAGCAACGCCAGGATGTCTCTCCCAACGCGCGTGCAGAGCAAGGCGTTTTTCCAGCCGTCATCGGCGCTGCCCACGGCGCTGAGAGGGAGACAGGCCTGGCGTCCTGCAAGCCATTAGAGCACCTGAATAATTTACCACTCCCAGAAACAGGCCCTTCCCCTGCACAATTTCCTCCCACATCTCCAGGCTTCCTCCAAAGAGCTCCCGTCTGCCGACAAAAGGGAAATAAGTGGCATTTGAAAGGAAGGCCCAGTCGCTCCCTTACTGGCCTCCGAAGTTATTATCTGGGGCCAGAATCCAAGTTTGAAATCAAGCCCAGCACACGGAGACTGCAATTTCGTCTGTGAGTGGAACCCCGCTGGGGGGAGAAGCAGGGAAGAGGCTCGGTGAGGAAGCCCGGGGCAGCTCTGATGGGCAGGCACAGCCAAGAGCTCGAGTGCTGCCGGCTGGCGAGGAAAAGCCCAGAAACGAGCCCACGGCCCCGGGCGAGGCTGCGAGACAGGCTGGTGGGAACGAGAAGCCAATGTACGGTCCACACGTTCGTTCAGCTTCTGTGCCAGCCATAGATCGGGCCGTGCTCAGAGCCATCCTGGCCCCTTCCTCGGTGTCGCACGGACTCCCTTGCTAAGTGGCGTCAGGCCGGTCCAGCCAACGGGGGGCCCAGGTAGAGATCGGGGGAGCAAGGATGGGAGACACCTGGGTATGGCAGGAGTCGCATCTGCTCTGCTGCTCCAGCCTCCGCCAGGAGACCTCAATTCCTGGGGGTGCCTCTGTCCCCCTAGCCCAGGGGCAGTGGCAGCTTCCTGCCGTTGCTCATCTCTGATTTTGTCATCCTCACCTGTTTAACCAGTTCCCGCGTTTACTTCTCTCTGTTTTGAAACCTCAGAGTCATTTCTGTTTTCCCGATGGGACCCTGACCGGTACCAGCACTGACTAACACAGCCCTGAAAATACACGATTTTCAAGATCAGAATTTTGCACAGACAGCAACGTATACCTGCGCCACCAGCTCAACCCTTTAGATACACGAAGAGCTAAAAATCAAGGCCTGCAGGGGGCAAGGATGCCCCCCCACAAAAACCTTTCCCCATCACATTTTTGCCTCTTCAGAGTAATAAAGCAAAATAAAAAGAATAGGTTCCCGAATCAAGCCAACCTGGCCTCAAACCCCAGCTTGTCTTATACCAGCTAGAAGACTTTGAACCTCTTGAGTGAGCCTCAGTTTTCTCACCTGCAAGATGGGGAGAATCGTACCTGTATTTTGCACGGCTGTCTTGCTGTAGAGAGCACCGTTCCTGGCATTGAGTTAACTATTCCCTTAATGTTGATTTCCTTGTCCTGAGGAAAGCCTGTAGTTACTACAAATACCTTCTGAGGGTGGCAAGTCGGCCTCTAGCGCTTGTTCTAACATTTTTGATCCTTTGTGAACCTCCAAGAAACGGGAAAGGGTGCCCTCAGCCCTTCAGCAAAACCATGGCACTCTCAAGAAAATTCTAGAGATAAGTCATCAGGGGAAAAAAAATTATTTCCTTTAGCAGGGAAGTAGCAAGTTCTGGTATCAAATAATAAAACTTTCGATACATGAAACCTGCCCAGCATGGTCCTAGCTTTGATAGAGATGAAAGAAAGAGGGGTTTGGCTGAGACACTTCTGCAAAAACGATCCCTTTGGAGGTGGGGAAAGAGTTCTACTGTTTTGCAGGTTTGGAAGCTGCCTCAGGGGACCTTGCTGCTCAGAATTCTTTAGTCTACGGCTACCGTGACAAAACCGAGAAGCCAGTCCTGATTTTCGCTTGTGGTGTTTAAAATAAACCGAAGAAGTAAAGCCCCTGAGCGAGAATGTGGATCGGGTTTTTATTTTTTTCCAAATAAACCTCTGTTTATAACTCTCCTCTTGCCCATCAGATAAGGGATAATCGTGCAGCTTTTGTGTCTCTGTGGCAGGGGCTTCTGGAATAAAACCTCGGGTATCTGATGCTCAGGAGTGTGGGATGAAAACGCTTATCCCGATATCCTGATGGATGCCTGGGACGGGGTCAGAGATGACAAATCTGTGCATCGTCCACCTCTGGGTGCTCGTGGGGAGGCCGTCTGGGAGGCTCGGTAGACCTCGGGAGACTCCAACAATCCCTCCCTCGGCTGTGGCAGGGGTCCCTTTAGGGAAAAATAAAGCCAAACCGCCTCCACTCACCGCTGTTGCAAATCCGACAGAGACGCGTCCGGCATTATCAGGCACCTGCGGGTGCCATGCGATGCCCACAGGAGCGACATCTGCCACCTGCGCCAGAGGCAGTGGTAACACGGGGAGGTGGTGGCACGTGCAGCCAGAAGTCCTCAGCGCCATCTCAGCGCCTCCCCTCTGTCCCTCCTCGGCGGTTAGCGAGCCTCTTCCCTCTTTGAGTCTCTGAGCCTGAGTTTGCTCAGTTGCTACCTAAGAGCGATAATGCTCCTAACAGCAGTGAGAGCCTGCAGCCTGCCTCCCTCGCCGCGTCCCTGCGAGGACCAAAGGAGACAGTGGGGAGAAAAGCGTTTGATGATGATAATTCTTCAGACGTATCGCCCGAGATTGGTTCCTCCAGAAGAGCACACGGGGTTTATTCAGGAGAGGGCCCCAGACAGCACCTGTAGGGGACGGGAAGTGAGACAGAGAGGGAAGGAAGCCGGGAACGGGTGGGCGTGATGAGCTCTGGGGGCCTCGAGGAACTCCCGCTGGGAAACTAAACGTGGTATGGGACGTACCTCAAAGGAATCCCAGCCACGGGGCAAGCAAGCCGGGCATTTACTAACAAACTCCCTGTCCGTGCGGAGGGCTGACTCGGGAGGCATCGACTCCATCACACTTCTGGCTGGCCCGGTGCACAGGCCACCACGGGACCTGTGGGAGCCCAGGTAGAATGTGCACCTGTGCTAGAATGCCTGGGACCGATAGGTTTCTTGGGATGTGAGACTTTCAGTCCTGAAACGGGGGCAGTCCTGGGCACGCCAGGGGGGCTGGTCACCTTAGACCTAATGTGCCTGAGAGGTTCTTCCAAGGACATTAACTCTGTGGCACTTGCGGCTTACCTAAGGACAGGTGAGCACGCCCCCAGGACCAGATAGAACCCACAGGCAGGGAGCGGCCTTCGACAGGCAGAGGCGGGAGAGCGACATCAGCACCTGCTGCCGTGTGCTTGAGCCAAGTGCTGTGCTGAGTCCTTTCCTTGGATCCCACCGTGACCCCGGGAGGTTACATATCGCAGAGAATCGCACGTTGAGTCACCGGCAAAACTGGTATCAAAGCCTGGGATGATTAATTTTGTGTGTCCACTTGGCTAGGCTATGGTGCTCCGCTGTTTGGCCCCCAGAGACTACTCTGTAGTTTGTAAACTGAAAACTGCCCCTGACTCCCCTGCTTCAGGTCTGGTCTTTAGTTACTGACAATCCTTCATCAAGCTCTGGTACACCTGGGGAAAATGCAAAAAGGGAACGTAGACCTTGTCCCTCCATATCCATTTTTCCCTTCTTCCTTTAGTAAGAAATTCCTCGGATTTTAACTGGGCACTTTGCCGCCCAAACTAAAGACTCCCTTTCCCCTGCAGCCAGCTATAGCCACGAGAAGAAATTCTAGCTGATGAGACGGGAGCCAAAGTGATGTGCACAACTTGAGTAATTCTTTTCAAGGGAAGAGACATGCCTCCATTTCCCCTCCCTTCCTCCCTACTGGAATGCAGATGTGATGGCAGGAACTGGGACGCCCATTTTCAAACACGAGATGATAACCATGAGTTGAGGAAGGCAGGTAGAAGGTGCCTGGGTCCGTAATGATTGGGAAACAACCGTGCTAATCCTGGACTGCTTTCCCAGACTTTGAGAAAGAAAGAAACTTTTATCTCATTTAAGTCTCTCTGCGATAGCAGCCAAGTCTGTATCCTAACAAATACAGAGAATCAGGGTAGGACGTGGGCCCTGCCAGCCGCTTCCGTGCCCACTCTTCAAAGTAAGACACAATCACCCACTTTTAATCTGATCATTAAAGTAAATGACTCATGGCTGGTGGCTCAGAAATCGAAACAGTGTCTTAATGCCAAGGTTTTTTAACAACGAAGGTTGGGCATTTCCCCCTGTGGTTGACGAGCTGCATTCACAGTCCCAGTTAATGCTCTCCCTACATTCACGTCCTTTGCAACAGGACTTTGCAGACCTTCACATCAAGAGGTGGGGTCTGATTCCCCACTCCTTAGATCCGTGCTGGCCTGGTGACTTGTTTTGGCCACTTAAATGTGGCAAAAGTGATAGTGTGCCAATTCCGAGCCTAAGCCTCTAGAGACTTTGTGTGCTTATGTCTCCTCTCAGGAACAGTCACCCTGGGAACAAGCTTGGAGCAGAGGGTTAAATGCTAGGTGAGGCAAATGTAACTCATCCCAGCCAAAACCATCCTAAACCACCTGGCCCCCAGCTGACCCAGATGGGTGAGACCCAGTCAAGAGCAGGTGAGCCCAGCCCAAACCTGAAGAACAAACCAGCTGAGTACAGCTTAAATTGGTAACTCACAAAATCTGAGCTAAATAAATGGTGGTTGTCTTAAGCCATTAAATTTCGGGGTGGTTTACTCCACAGTAATAGCTGACTAATATGCCCTCTTATTCTAGGTGTGATTCAAGAGCACAGAAGCAAAGAGCTGAAAGCTTCTGGTTTCCTACAAGTGGATGAGTAAACAGATATCACCTCTTAAGAAGGCTTTTGGCAATATCAAATATTTTAAATACATACATTCTTTAATCCAGCAATACCACTTCTGGAAATAAATTCTACAGGAATAAGTGTGCACATACTGAAAGACATATATCAAAGATCACCACTACTACATTTTTCATACCAACAAAACACTGAAAACAATTCAAATATCCATCAATTGGAGACTGGTTAAATAAATTATGCCATAATATCTGGAAAATAAAAAGTATCAATTGCTGTTGAAGCCACTATCATTAACACATTAAAAAAAAATTATGCTCTAGCCATACAATGGAATACTATGTGACCATGAAAAAAATGAAGGAGACCCTTACATGCTGACATAGAAAAGTATGTGAGATATATTAGCAAAGAAAACAAGTAGCGGAATATACATAGTATGATCTCACCTATGTAAATTATGCATGGTGAACACACATGTACACACTCTAGAAAATATGATTATAGAAACATTTTAGGAATCTGAAAGTAGACCAAGCAAACTCTTAACAGTGATTGGCTTTGTGGAACATGAGGGGATAAGGGAATATTTTCACTTTTTACTCTATTTCTTTGCGTTTTGGGTTTATTTATAAAAATGAGTATTATCTTTGTAATTAAATAAAACAATCACAGGGAAAACTTTTAAGCATCAATGGCCACAGTGAGCTGGTGAAAATGCGTTTATCAATCTTTTGGGCCAACATATCTTTGAACTCAAGCCAGATTAATTCTTGACTATGATTTTCAGGGCCACTGTTAGTTCACACAGGCCTTAATGAAAATTTAAAAAAGGAGCCCTTCCTCCAGGTTCACCCCACATGGTAAGTAAAGTATGGGATAGGCTTCATCCTCACTTACCTCTCACCCTTGAGCAGTGAGTGACCTGCACAACTGTACCAGCAACTCTGGCTATCGTTGATGTATTGCTGTCTTTGGTGGATTTAGATGGGATGTGAAATAGAAGAAGGAGAAGTCTTATTCATTTTCATTGCTCGTGAAGCTATCAGGAAGACAAATGCCTGCGTGCAAATCACGTTGGTATTCTGCTCTGAATCCAAGAGAGTAAAAGCCATAAGGAGTTCTAAGGATGCGAAATCGGCGCAGCGCTGAGGATGCTGCGCTGCTAATTGATTATCTGCTCAAGTGCACCTACTTTTAAAAATGAACCAGCGGGAAACTCGGTTTACAGAGAAATGAAATTGGGGGGTTGCTGGGTTTTCCCAAAGCATCATTGGTCACCCTAAGAGCTCTTTAGAGACCATTATCTACCTGTCAAAGAGGAACAGTCCTAGAGAAAGTTGATTTATTCATCCCACAGACATTTCTGAGTGGCCACCGGTGTGCCAGGCCTTGTGCTGGGTGCAGGGAAAGAATGATCCGTAAGACAAATATGACCACCACCACCACGGGTCTTATGTTAGTTGCTGATCCGCAAAGAAAGATATTAATTAAACAATCACACAGATATATAATTACACCATGGGATAAGGCTACGAATGAAGCCATGGACGTGTACAATGGGTTGGTGCTCTAGTCTCGGGGAGTCAGAGAAGGCTTCCTGGAGGAAGAGACATTTGATCTGGGGTCTGAAGAAGATTTAGGGCCCAGCTAGGTAAAGGGAGGAAGGGAGGACTTGCCACTCATTCATTCACCGACATTTTGTTAGTTCCCACTCAGGCCGTCTACTGTTCCAACAGGGACCGAGAGACCAGACGGGGCAGGAGAGTAAGGTCAAGGTATTGATCCCGACTCCTTCCTTACACAGTTGCCTCGGGATGGCTGTGTCCCCTGACCACAGTGACCCTCCCGGGTGGCCTGCCCTCAGCAACTGCCTCCTTCTGGGTTCCGGGACCCTCTCTCTTTCGCTTCCTTCATCTCAGCCCAGGGATGGTCAGAGCTTCTGCTTCCAGCCCCGCGTTCCCGCACTATCGCTGGGAGGTCCTTTCATTCACATCTTTTTAATTGGCCCCTTTATCAATAACTCCTCCTTAAATTATCCTGATTTGAGTGTGCCCTGTTTCCTGCTGGGGCCCTGACTTACACAGAAAGAAATCACAAATGACTCCCAAATTTAGGTGAAGGGTGATACCATCTACAGAGATGAACACCTGGAGAGAAGAGAGCGCCCAGGGTGGGAGGAGGAATCAAAAGCTATTTTTCGACATATTATCTGAGCTGATAGACATCCAAGTGAAGATGTGGGCATATATGCAATTCTGTACTGCAGGGTAGAGGCTGGGGCCAGAGATGTGGATCTGGGGGTTGCCTACACATCTGTAGTATTTAAAGCCTTAAGACTGAATGAGATGACCTAGAAAGGAAGAGAGATGAAGCAGAGAAGAAATAACACGTGCAAAGGTCCTGTGGCAAAAAGGAGTGAGATATTCTGCTTCTAAAGAACTCGGGAAAAGCCCATGTGTCTGGAGCACAGAACCAGAGAGTGGGCCGGGAGGAGGCCGCAGAGGAACCGTGCATTCAGATCTTCATCGTTAGAGCCTTGGAAGCCACTGAACGTTTCAGGTAGACAAGATCAGATCAGTGTTTCTGCATGGTGATGGCAGTTCAGGTGTGGAGAATGCATTAAAGCTGAGTCCCTGCTGACTGGAAATAAATCATAATGAAGATAAAAAGCTGTCTGAATGTATTGTGACAATGACACAAAGATTTGGGCTCCAGAAATGTGGTTGACACCGTTTCTCAGGACCTTTGCTTCGGGGCAAGGTAGACGTGCTGGGGCAGGGCAGCAGCACAGAAAACACTTAGGAGACTCCCCTCCTCCCCCATGCACCTTCCAGAACCTACCTTGCAGGTGCAGGCATCTCTCCCCTTCCCAAGGTCTCTGACTCAGGTATCTTTGCCACTCAAGCTACTGCTTTATAACTCAGTTTGCTTTGACCAAAATTCTTTCATTGCACAAAAGTCCTCCTGCCTTTGGTCTCCCCAAGTTCCCAGGGTGAAGGAGGAAAGCAAAGCAGCAAGATTTTCACATCCTCAGCTACCTGGCTGGATCGTAGCAGCGAAACATGACAGGTTTCAGGTGAGGCTCGCACCGGCTCTGGGTGTCAGGGCCGGGAGGCAAAGCCTGGTCCCAAAGGCAGGGAGGATTGATAACAGAGACGGCAGCGACTGGCTGGGGTAGAGAATTCAGAATATGGTCACCCAGCTAGTGGATGAAACAGGACCCTAAAAAGCAAGGCTTTTAGACATATCCCCTACCTTCCCTGAATCATCAAAATGCCCCTGGCACCACGCAGCAGAGAAAAAAAACACACAAGCTATTAAGTTCCGTTTCTGTCTGAAACAGCAGCAAGATAATTTCCCGTCAGTGACCTACATTGTGACAGCAGCCATGGCTGAATGTGCAGAAACTGACTCCCAGCTCAGGTAAAAGCAGGCAGATGGAGCCGTCTGATCGGTGTCTGCATCGAGGAGCGAGGGGGCTGGCCTGCCCGTCTTGAACCCGATGCTTTTGACCCTAAATTCACTTAGATTCACCTGACCGGCCAGTGGCTTTCTGCCTTTGCAGTAACCGGCACAGAAAGGCTCTGCAGTGGCAAAATAGCTTTCAGGAAATCTGATGTTTTTTAAAATCTGAGTTTACAAAACAGTTAAGGGTGATAATTCACATCACGAGACAATGCTTTCTCCTATCACATTAATTTACAACTGGGTTCCCCAAAATAAGCCTAATCTTCGTATGCAATTAAGCTTTAATTGATTTATTTATTTTGAGTCAGAGTCTCACTCTGTCACCTGGGCTAGAGTGCAGTGGCATCATCAGAGCTCACTGCAAACTCAGACTCCTGGGCTCAAGCAATCCTCTCGCCTCGGCCTCCCCAGAGTCCTAGGATTACGGACATAAGCCACCTCGTCCAGCCCAAATGAATCTTTTAATTGCATAAAGAGAGATGAGATTAAACTCTGACCAGCAAGCCTGAGGTTGGGGAAGAAAGGATAAAAGAAATCTGAGGGAAGAATACTATTAATAATAGCCAACATCAAGGAAGCATTCAAATTCAAACAAACAACAAAAATAATACCGACAATTGAAACATAGAATACCTAACCTTGTGCCAGGCACTGTTCTAAGCCCTTTACCTAGATTTACTCATTTAATCTTCACACCATTTAACCTCCGACATAGGGGCAATTATTATCCTTATTTTACAGATGAGGAAACTGAGGCACAAGGAGGTTAAATGATTTGTGCACTTCTAATAAATAGAACAGCCAGAATTCAAACCTGGATATTCTGAATCCTATAAGTCAGTAAGAAAATATGGCCTTTTTGGCACATGAGGTTCAAGAATCAGATAGGATTAGACAGTCTCTAAGTCTCCTTGTGTTGCTGACTTTCCTGTGTGTACAAGTCACACTGAGTCTCTGTTTCACATGAGCAGAGGCATTTGCTCCCGGATCCCAAGTTGAAGGCCATCTTAGTTTGGACCCCCTCAAAAGCAGAGCCTGAGATGTGTGGACTCGGGCACGGATTGTTTGTTTGGGCGGGATCCCGGGAGCAGGCTAGGGTGGTAGGAGGAGCGAGATGAGGAAGGAGGAAAAGCCATCGAAGATGTGCTAGTGAGCTGGTTACCTCTGCGGGCAACTGCAGCCCAGCGTTGCTGGGTGGGGAGCCTCCAAGGAACCGCGTGTAGGGTGCCTCACCGTGTCCCTCCCAAGGACATTCTGGGATATTTATCCACCAATTCTCATCCTCCACTGAATGAGCGTACTCCTGAGAGTGTTAACTTCCCAGCCCTTCCAGTCACGGACTGCGTAGGCTTCCCTGATATGGGAGAGAGCTGTGAATCAGAAAAGCATAGCGACGACACCCTCGGAGCATTGTCGGTCAGATGGCGGATGCGGAGGCGTGGAGCTGTCCACCGCGCAGTGCTGAAATCAGACGCACAGAGCACAAAAATCATCTCCTGCGGAGACCAGTGGGCAACCTGCTTGCTACCTTCTGTTCAGAACTTAAAGCTGCCCTCTGATGCTGTAGGTTTCGGTCCCTCTCTGTCTTTTCTTTATAATAGACCAGGACAATTCACTGGAACCAAAAGCCCCAGGGGGCCTGTTCAGCAGCTACCAGGTTATCTCTTCCAGGCCTCTAGTAAACTACACAAAGGAGTTGTTTTGGTTTTTTTTTTCAACTACTACATCTAGAAAACATGTTCCCACACCCTGCATCCACTTCCATCTACCTGGGCAACTACAAATACTTCTTACTGATCTGCCTGTATCCAATCTTGCCCTTTCTTCAAACTTCAACCAGAAGCTACTCTCTGGAGAGAGAATCTGATCCGTTATCTCCTGGTCTGAACTTTGCCCTTTCTTACCTCCAGCCTCAATTCCTCCCAGCCTCTCCACGTGTATGCCATGCTCAAGCCAGGTGAACTCCCAGCATGTCCGTCATACCTCTCCGCCTTTTCATACGCTGTTCCCTCTTCCCGGATTACTTGGACCTCCGTATACATGTTCTTCAAGACTTGGCTCAAAAATTATTCCCTGGGGAACTGCTGGTTTGGGCTTCTCAGAACATGCCCCCGACACTTCCATGCCCATCCCATTCCCAACCATGAGGCAGGCCTCGACCCAGACCCAGCAGATCACTCAACCAGAGTCTGACATCCTTCTGAACACAGTGAGTTTTTAGGGATGGACATGTGGACATTTTAAACTTAGCAATTAAGAGGACTTCCTTGGGGTTTTCTATTAAAACTAGTGAGGAGGGCTGGGCGTGGTGGCTCACGCCTGTAATTCTAGCTCTCTAGGAGGCCGAGGCGGGTGGATTGCTCAAGGTCAGGAGTTCAAGACCAGCCTGAGCAAGAGTGAGATCCCATCTCTACTAAAATTAGAAATAAATTAATCAGACAACAAAAAATATATAGAAAAAAATTAGCCGGGTGTGGTGGCACATGCCTGTAGTCCCAGCTGCTCAGGAGGCTGAGGCAGGAGGATTGCTTGAGCCCAGGAGTTTGAGGTTGCTGTGAGCTAGGCTGACTCCATGGCACTCTAGCCCGGGCAACACAGTGAGACTCTGTCTCAAAAAAATAAATAAATAAATAAATAACTAGTGAGGAAAAGAACTTCCATCTCTGAGCTCATGATGCTGGAAAGATGATTCTGCAGCTTTTGGAAGCCACACTTCTCATCGCGTGGAAAAAGTGAGACAGTGGTAGAGATAATGGGGCCAATGCACTGGGGGTGTATTAGTCCGGACTATTGGTTTTGAGTGGCAGAAACCCAATGCAATTCTATTTTAGCAAATAAATGAATAAATAAGGATTTGTGGGCTCACATTATTGGGGACTCCAGGGAACATATTTGAATATGTAGATCATTCATGGCTGAATCCAGAAGCTTAACCAATTCTCTCTCCTCCCCCACCCCATCATCTGGCCATCCTTGTCTCTACTTGGCTTCACCCCACATGACAGCCATCTCCAGCCCCAGGTTCCCAATCTTCTAGCTTAGAAACCCAGCGGAAAGAATACTTCTCTCCTTCATCACCAACTTATCAATCCTAGAGTAGGCTCAGGTCATGCGCCACCCTTGCGTCTAGAGGTTAAGGCAGAATGGGTCACCGTGATTGACAACCACTAGGACCACAGAGCAGGAGCTGGCCAACTGCAACCCACGGGTCAAATCTGGCCTGCCACCGGTTTTTGTAAATGAAGTTTTTTTGGGATGCGGTCACACCCATTCACTTGCATATTGTCTACAGCTGCTTTCGTGCTATAATGGCAGAGTTCAGTGGAACCCTGAGAGAAACCGTGTGGCCTGCAAAGCACACAGTAATCACTATCGGGCCCTTTGTGGAAAATGTTTGCTGACCCTTGCCATGGACAATAGGAGAGAAGTGAGTCTTCCTTTTGCTTACAGCAAAAGCCAGCACTGCTGCTTACTGTGTAGCCTTAGACACTTCACAACCTCTCTGAGCTTTGGGTCCCTGATCTATAAATGAAAATAGCAATACTTTCTTCACGGGATGGATGGATAGACCGATGCACACATAGAGATATCTCATGCTAAAACTTCTTTGTCCGAAGCATTGTTTTCCTTTGCAGTTAGATTAATTGGGGAAATGATTAATCTGGAATGAGTCAAATGGGAGACATGCCAGGGAAACACTTCCCTATAATAAATAAAGAGCTTAATACAGAGTCACTCAAGCAGTAAGCACTCAATACATTGCAGACAAAAACAAAAAATTAAAGTTAATCAAAACCCAAGGAAAGCAAAGCTGCCCCACCGAATGAGAGCAGAGTAAATAACTTTGCAGAGGGACAGAATGACTTTCAGCATTTCGTCCTCCCTCCTCCCTACTGAGATTCTGACGCAATTACGTCTCAGTCGGAAGAAAGCAATTTTTGTCCCCGTTGCGCAGAGAGGAGAGATGAGCCCTGCTTTGATGTTCAAACACCTCATGATGCTCAGGTACAGCTGCAGGTGGCCACCGACCCAGAATGCATTGGTCATTCCGTTTTTGGAGGGGGCAGGGTAGCGGGGGGGGAGGGGGAGTTTGTTCAAAGCTGCTGTGGAACCCAAGTGTTTTCATTTTAATCAGCAGAAGTGCTTCCAAAATCACTCTTCCTTAATTGCTCACAGAAGGTAGCACATGAACCTTTAATATATGAAACAACATTCTGAAGACTGAACAGGAGACAAAACTCTGAACCCCACGGCTGCTTCCTGTCAGGAGTTTCTTACTCTTTCTGGGGCTCAGTCGCCTCATCTGTAAAACGGGAGGACAACTCTTCCCTTCCACAAAGGTCCCTCCCATGGGTACAGACCAAATTGCATCTCTAATTACTGTTTCCCCCCTTGAATAAAACACACCATTTCCTGAGACCTAAAGAAGAATCCCAGGTGCACGTGTGCCAACCGCCTTCCACGGGCCGGCCTCTCCTCTAGGTTCTCTGCACACGTTGCCCCCGCAGAACCCACACACGCACCCGGGAAAGCCGATGGGAAACCTGAGGCTTGCAGAGTCGTTCTGCCTGACCCAAGGCCACCCGTCAAGTCAGAGGTAGCTCCAGCATTTGAACTTACGTCTGTCTGACCTTAAATCCCACACTTCTAGCTCTTTCACAGTCGAGGAAACTGAGGCACCAAAAGGCTAAGCGAGGTGTCCGAGGCTCATCCGGCTCCCAGCCACCATTCCGTGTTCAGAGGAGTGGGACAGCTTGCGCGTTGCATACAACAGTGGGTTTTCTCTTCACCTGAACGCTCTGGGGCGGGCAGCATCATTATCTCTATTTTCTGGTTGAGAAAACCGAGGATCTCCGAAACCAGTGTTGGGGTGAATGCAGGCTCCTTTGCCTGTTCTGAAGACGGTACCAAATAAACTCATAGATTGTCAGAGCTTGTCTAATCTTCTGGGGCTTCCCTGGCCAGCGGTCCGATCCCCTGAGGATCTATTCATTGCCCTGTGCATACAGATCAGCACAGCGTACGGGTTAATTAAGAGCATGGGCTGCAACTAGACTGCCTGGACTCAAACCCCTCCTCCACTGCCTACTAGCTGTGGGCGTGTTGCTTCATCCTTCCTGGACCTCAGTTTTTCCATCTGTAAATAGGGTTTTAAAAATAATTTTTATAGCTGTTCCTTTTGGCTTCCCTTCCGCAGCCATTAGGTGGTGCAGGGCAAGGCCGGCATCGAAGCTGACAGGAGGTGGCAAACTGGCCACATACAGGAAGATTAATCAAGTAAGAGACTGGATTAAGAGTAAAGGAAGCCAGTTTGGTCAATAATAGATAAGATAGATACAAATAGAGAAAGCCGGAACAAACTCTGTGGTATTAGATTAGAATTAGAGTTCTGTGGTTTTCAACATATATAAAGAAATAAAAATATATATGTTGTGCATATATACATATGCATATATATGCATATACGTGTGTGTGCATGTGTGTGTATATATATATTCCCTACCTCTGACTCTCAGAGGACCTGGAAAAAGCAATACCCCAATAGCAACGAGTACACCTAATACCCAGATCTTGGCTTCTAAAAACCATTCATTCGCTACTAAAAAGTGCCAGGGCTTTTTGGGGAAATAACTGATTCCAGCGCTGGAGTAAGGAAAGCACAAGATGATCCTGGAGTGTCTTGTACAAGAATGTAAAGAATTGTGTCAAAAAATGACGCAAATACATACAGAGAAACTAGGAGGAGCTTGAAGGAGCTCCCGCTGGCCAAACCAGCAGCAGCGGTAGTTACAGATTTTAACCCCACTGAATGGAATAGGCAACAATGAGTCCATACAGCAATCCATTGATCCATTGGTTGATCAATAGACGGATAAAGTTAGATGAAGACTGGGATATTTACACAGCCTCAAAGCACCTCCCACAAAATAGATATCAATCACGAAGGGGAAAAGGGTGACTTTACTTGGAGAAGCCTGGCAGATACTACTTGAATCCAAAGTGAAGACCATCAGTAATGAGACAGATCGACATCACGCACCACCCAACAGGATGCGAGGAGAACACAGCATCCCTCCCGCGACACCCCTGCTAAAGATGCTCAGCCCGAATCTGACCATCCAAAAACATCAGGCAAACCCCAACTAAGGGACACTCTACGGAAAACTGGCCCGTAATCCTCAAAAGTGTCACGATCATGAAAGCCAAAGAAAGTCTGGGAAGCCATTTCGGATTGAAGGAAATTAAAGACACGTGAGGAGTAAATGTGATGCCTGGTTCTGGACAAGGTCCTTTTGCTCCAAAGGACATTCCTGGGAACCAGATGGTGGTAGCATATTCATGTTTGTTTCTTGGTTCTCATGGTTGTCTTGTGGTTAAGCAGGAGACTGTCCTTGTATGTGGGGCAGAAACACTAAAGTATCCCTAGCTGATGGGCAGCAGGTGGAAACTTACTCTCAAATGATTCAGGGGAAATCTTTGGTACTGTACTCACAACTTTTCTGTAAGCCTGTGATTATTTCAAAAAAATTCGAAGCCTATATCGAAGATTATCTATCTACGATACGAGACAGGAGTGCTAAGGACAGTGCCTGGCATGAAGGAAGTTCTCAATCAGTGTTCACTGTTCTTGTTATCCGCATCCTCTCCCCTCCTCCAAGCCCAGGTAGATGGCCCAGGAGGCGCCAGCGGGTGAAGGTCAGTTAATCTGACAACCTGGCACCGGTCCCACAGCAGACATCACCTATCGACAGATCGATCTTACCCCAGTAGATCAGACACTTAGCAGCCATTCCTACAGATGCAGCAAAACATTTGTTTTCTTTAGAGCACTTCACTGACAAACCCAAGCCATACCATCCATCAGCAAAGCCTGCTGGCTCAGCCTCCGAAACACATCCAGAAACCTAACGCTTCTTATCACCTGCACAGCTAACACGCCCAGATCATTGTCACTGCTTCCTAATTGTCCCCCTGTCTTTGCCCTTGACGCCCTGCAGTCTACTTTCAACACAGCAGATGGAGTGATCCTGCTAAAAATAAAATAAAATACAATTTAAAAATCAGATCCCATTACTCCTCTCTCAGAGTCTTCCAGAGATGCCCTACTCCACTCAGAAAAGCAGCTTATGGCTTGACGTTGGTCTTCGAGGTTTTGCTCAGTCCGTCCCGCGGTCTCACCAGCCTCATCTCCTCCCACGCTCCCTCTTGCTCACTCTGCGGCAGTCACACTGTTCCCTGGGCACAGCAGGGGGCGCCCGCCTCAGGGCCTCTGCGCTGACTGTTCCCTCTGCCTGGAATGCTTTTCCCCATATCCACATAGCTAACTCCGTCCCTTCTCTGGCTCTTTGCTCAAATGCCTCCTTCTCAGGGAGGCATCCTCTGACCCCCTATTTAAAATCGCAACCCACATCATCTCAGCACTCCACACCCCCTTCCCCTGTTTCATTTTTTCCATAGCAATCTTCCCCTTCTAAAGCTTCTATATTATTTATGTAATCAGTGTGTTGGTTGATTGGTTGGTTGGTTGTACCGCTTATAATTATCGTAATACAATCACACTGCATAACAACATTTGGGCCAATTACAGACCACACATACATACGACAGTGATCCCATAAGGATATATGGGATGGAGCTGGAAAATTGCTATCACTTAATGACATCAGAGCCATTGTAACATTATAGCTCCTAAATGCATCACTCATGTGTTTATAATGACGCCGGTGTAAACAAACCTACTACGCTGCCAGTTGTATAAAATACAACACATACAATTATGTACAATACATAACACTTGATAATGTTACTGGTTTATGTATTTACTATACTACACTTCGTATCATAATTTTACAATATATGCCTTCTACTTGTAAAAAGAGAAAGTTTGCTGTAAAACAGTCTGCCGTGTCAGGCTGGCAGCAGCCTCATGTATCTCGTGTTTACCAAGACTCGTGATTGCACCGTTTTCTCTTGTGCTTGATTTAATCTCTTGCTGTTCTGTTCATCGTGGCCCCCAAGTGTACAAAATCCACTGCCAATATTGCCAGGAAGAGGCCACTAGAGTGATTGAGCTGGAAACTAAATTAAAAGCGAAGACTAGGAAGGTGGAAAACAAGCGGTGATTCTCGCACCCTAGGCAGACATATTCCATTCCCCCAAAGCTACGATCTCCGAGAACAAGAGCAAACAAAAATTCGAGAAGGGCCTATATCAGACATGGAGAAACTTCCGCTGACCTGGATTGAATACCAGACGCAGAAGCACATCCCTCCGTGACAGTCATAGCCAAAGCGAACAGTTCGTGTGTGTTGTTGAAAGAGAAGGCTGGCCCTGACCACGATGCTGAGTTTCCTGCCAGCTCTGGGTGGTTTAAACGATTCAAGAATCGTTCACATAACGTGAAAGTGAGCGGTGAGTCTGCGGGCGCTGATGTGAAGGCAGCTGAAGAATTTTTGGAAGCTCTAGATAAGCTGATTGCGGAGGAAAATTACTGCCAGACAAATCTTCAATATGGATAAAACTCCCTATTCTGGAAACAGATGCTTGAAAGGACTTTCATCCGTAAGGAGGCCAAGTCAGAGCCGGGTTTCAAGGCTTATAAGGACAGGAGAACGGTCTTGCTTGGGGACAATGTTGCAGGCCACAGACTGAAGCCCTTTGTGATCTGACACAGTGAGAACCCCAGGGCCTCAGACATATCGATAAGCACACGCTGCCAGGAGACTATAGGAGCAATAAGACGTCACGGAGGGAGGCTGAGATGGGAGGGCTTGAGGTCAGGGGTTCAAGACTAGCCTAAGCAAGAGTAAGACCCAGTCTCTACAAAAAAATGGAAAAATTAGCCGGGTGTGGTGGTGCGGGTACATGTAGTCCCAGCTACTTGGGAGGCTGAGGCAGGAGGACTGCTTGAGCCCAGGAGTTTGAGGTTGCAGTGAGCTGCGATGATGCTACAGCACTCTAGCCTGGGCAACAGAGTCAGACCCTATCTCAAAACAAAACAAAACAAAACAAGTCATGGAGGATCCAGCCCCTTTTCCTAGGGGCTGGGGAGAAGAGAATGGAAACGGGAATTATTGTTTAATGGGTACAGAGTTTCTGTTGGGAACAATGAAAAGGTTCTGGAAATGGATAGTAGGAATGGTTGCACAACATTGTGAATGTCCTTAATGCCACTCAATTTTACATTTAAAATTGGCTAAAATGGTAAATTTTATGTTATATATATTTTGTTACAATAAAAAAAATGAAGGTCCATATATTCCATGGCATTCAATGTCTCTCGTAACGAGAGTGAAGTAGATCTATTGAACTGATAAGCAAAAGTACTAAGATATGATGAAGTTTTTAAAAACGTTGAATGATATTAATCAGATGAACGAAGTTGCGTTAAAAATTAAAAGTGCGCACACAACCATTAATTCATTCAATAAATATGGATTGAGTGGGTCAGACGCTGTTCTAGATACTAGGATGTGGGGCATCAGGAAAAAAAAGTAGAAACTCCCTGCTTCATGGAGCTGGCATAACCTATTTTTTGTTAAAAAAAAAATAGGCAAAAAAAGATATATAAAACGGGATGGGAGAGATTCCACTTTTGGACCCTCAAATCGTCCCTCATTGTGCAAAAATTTCTCCTTGGCTTCCTCTTACCCAATCTGATAAAGAAGCCTTAGTTCAATGAAGAGGGGAATATTTCTAGAACATTCTAAAATTGGATTAAGGGAGCTTGGTGATGATCAAGCCAATCTTCTCAGTGCAGCAGGAGGGTTAGACGTTCTGTCCCCGACATCAGGGAGACCTCCTCTAGTAAGCAGGTGCGTGACCTTCAGCAAGTCATTGAACACGTCCGCGCTTCAGTGTCTCTACCTGTCGAACAAGGATGATGTTAGAGACGAGCTCATGCAGAATGCAATTGTCTCGGCTGCCAGGATTGAACGGGAAGTGTCGGCTTTCCTAGACTTCATTCATTCAACAAATGTCTTCTGAGAGCCTACCAGCCAAGGTGGCGGGGATGTATTAATAAATTAGATACTCAACATATGATGGTAATGTTGGTGCCAAAAGCTGCATATACATTGGCCAAATTATATCCCCCCAAAGTTCACATGTCGAAATCCTAAGCCAGAACCTCAGACTGTAACTGTATTTGGAGATAGGTCTGCAAAAAGGGTGATTAAGTTAAAATGAGGTGGCACGGGCTCTAATCCAGTAGGACTGGTGTCCTTTTAAGAAGAAGGAGAGACACCAGGAATGCACCACACTGAGGAAAGCCACGTGGAAGCCACACAGTGAGAAGGTGGCCGTCAACGAGCCAAGGAGAGAGGCCTCATGGGAAACCAACCATGACGACACCTTGATCTTGGACTTCTGTCTCCAGAATTGTGAGAAATAAATTCCTGTTGTTTAAGCTGCCCAGTCAGTGGTATTTTGTTATGTCAGCTTTTGCAGGCTAATAAAGTTGATGAATAAAAGAAACAAGAAATCTGCCCTCATGGAGCTTATAGTCTAACGCAGTATTCCCCCAAAGTGTGAGCACCCAATCACTGTAAGAACTTATATCTGTGAGAGCAAACAACGCCGAGTGCCGGACCTGAGACAGAGCAAGTGCTGAGAACAGGAGTCCTGCAGTTTTTAATACACATGGGGAAACTGAGGCCCAAAGAGAAGGTGGGACTTACCTCAGGTCTCAGACCTGGTTACTAGTTCCATCTTTGACCCCACCGATGACTCATGAAAAATTCGTCACTTCTGCTGCCTGCCTCACCTTAGTTCCAGCAGTAACAAGAGTCATAAAGTCTCACTAAGGCATTGGGTGGAGAGTTTTTAAAAAATAATTTAAAATAAAACTGTGCCAGAGGCACAAAATAGCAAATCTCTCATTACTCTCCAAGATGAATGGACATGAACTTTTCCAGCTCTAAAAGGGAATAAGATGGAACGCGGCGTTATCTGAAGTCTATCCAGAGATCTGGTCTATTCTACATCAAAGAACCACACAAATAAACACCATTGGTTTTAAATTTCTGCAGGGGAGAAACCAATCACCTTGAATTTCAAATCAGTAATTTCACATCTGAGTATGTCACCTCCAAAAACCACCCTAAGTAGAAGGAGAACAAAAGCATTATGCACATTACGCATACAGAGAAAAATGGAAGGCAAACTGAATGCCCACTAACTGGGGAATAGTTAAGTATGTTCCGCTCAGCAGAACATTGTTCAGCCATAACAAATTATGTTTATGATACCTTTACGGGAAATATTTATGTCATTGGGTCAAGTAAAAATATAGAATATAGAATTACATACAGTATACGCAATGATCACAGTTGTGATAAATTAAAAACTAAGCATATAAAAATACCAGTGGGAAATACACTAAAAAACATTAACAGTGATTGTCTCCATCTGTCTTCTCGGTTGTATTTTCCAAATCATCTATAATGATGGTAGACATATTCCTTTCAACATAGAAGAAAATCAAATTGATTTTTTTTTAAGAGACAGGGTCTCGTTCTGTTGCCCAGTCTGGAATGCAGTGATATGATCATAGCTCACTGCAGCCTCGAACTGCCAGGCTCAAGTGATCCTCCGGCCTCAGCTTCTCAAGTAGCTGGGAGTACAGGCACATGCTACCATGCCTAGCTAATTTTTTTTTTTATTTTTTGTAGAGACAGGATCTTGCGATGTTGCCCAGGCTGGTCTCGAACTCCTGGCCTCAAGCCATCCTCTAGCCTCAGCCTCCCAAAGTGCTAGCAATCATGTTTTAGATCTTTCCAACTCCAACACATCAAATATAAGAACTGGAAAAAGACAAGGACATCCACTTTCACCTCTCCTATTCAACGTAGTACTGGAAATCCCAGCCATAACAAGTGGGCAAAAGAAACAAGTAAAAGGCATTCAGATTTGAAAAGAGGAAATCAAATTATCCCTATTTGCTGATAATATGACTTTATATGTAGAAAAACCTAAACACTCCACCAAAAAGTCTTAGATTTGGTAAATGAATTCAGTAAAGTCACATGATAAAAAAAAATCAACATACAAAAAATCAGTAGTGTTTCTATACACCATTAATGATCTAGCTGAGAACCAAATCAAGAAGACAATTCTATTTACAATAGCTACCAAAAAAAAAAATCTAAGAATATATATATTTATGGTGAAAGATCTTTACAAGGAAAACTACAAAACACTGATGAAAAAAATTATAGACGATGCCTACAAATTGAAAAACATCCCATGCTCATGGATTGACAGAATCAATATCACTAAAAGACCACACAAAAAGCAATCACAGATTCAATGCAATCCCTATGAAAATACCAATATCATTCTTCATGGAATTATAAAAAACAATCCAAAAATTCATAGGAAACCAAAAAGAGCTCAAATAATCAAAGCAATCCTAAGCAAAAAGAACAAAGCTGGAGGCATCACATTACCTGACTTCAAAGTATACTACAAGGTTATAGTAACCAAAACAGCATGATAATCGTATAAAAATAGACACATTGGTCAATGCAACAGAATAGAGAGCCCAGAAATAAAGTCACATATTTACAGCCAACTGATCTTTGACAAAGCCAACAAGAACACACACTGGGAAAGGACACCCTTTTCAATAAATGGTGCTGGGAAAATTGTACTGTCATGTACAGAAGAATGAAACTGGATCCCTACCTGTCACTGTATACAAAAATCAACTCAAGATGGATTAAAGGCTTAAATGTAAGATCTGAAATGATAAAAAATATTAAAAGAAAACCTAGGGAAAACACTTCTGGACATTGGTCTAGGCCAAGAGTTTATAACTAAGACCTTGAAAGCACAGACGACAAAAAAAAAAAAAAATAGACAAATGGGACTTAATTAAACTAAAAATTTTCTTCACAGCAAAATAAATAATCAACAGAATGAACAGACAACCTGCAGGATGAGAGAAAATATTTGCAAACTATATATCCAACAGAGGACTAATATCCAGAATTTACAAGGAACTCAACTTGAAAGAAAAAAAAAACAACAAATAATCCCATTAAAAAGTAGGCAAAGGACATGAACAGACATTTTTCAAAAGAAGACATCCAAACGGCCGAAATGCATATGAAAAAATGCTCAACATCACTAATCGTCGGAGAAATGCAAATCAAAACTGAAATGAGGTATCATCTTACACCAGTCAGAATGGCTGTTATCAAAAAGATAATAAACAGATGTCGGCAGGTGAGGGGGTATGGTGATAAATAATGGGTGCAATGTACAGATTCAAGTGATGGATATGCTAAAATCCACCACTACACAGCATATCCACGTAACAAAATTACAATCGTACCCCATAAATTTATACAAATTAAAACAAAGTCACATTATAAGACCATGTGAGATTGTGAGTTGGGAGATCTTGTTGTGATATTTGGTAAACGTAACCTGCCACGAGATTCCTGGGCAAGGGTGACCCTGTCCCAGCTTCCCGGTCCCTGGGACATACCCCCATTGGTCCATCTTTCTGGTTCCGTTCCCTTTGACTGGCTTGGAAACATGAGACAGTTCTAGCCAGTGAGATATGAGGGGGAGTCTTCTGGGATCTTTAGAGAAAGGGATTTTTGCTCTGAAAAAGACACACCAAAGAAAACGGAGCCTCTGCTGTGGACAGAACGTGACATCACATCTGAAAAGGACATCTGGAACCGGGAGAGTTGACTTGTCACTATTGGGGCTGCTGGCACTAAGATGACAAAGGACAAATGTGTGAAGAATGTTGGTCTTGGTGAAATTGTCAAGCTCCTGAATTAATCCTGGAGTCGTTGTTATCCGAGATAATAAATTGTGGTTATTGTTTAAGCCAGTCCAATCAGGGTTTTTTGCTGTTGTTGCCACAACAAAGCGTCCCGATTGATGCAAATAGCTGCTATTCTGTGAGCATTTGCTGTTCATCCCCAGCACACAGCACCTACAGCTCTGCTCCTGGACTAACTGGTGAACGTTCCTTCTCAGAGCCTCACAGCCACCCTCGAGGCAGGCACTGCTCCTGACCTCGTATTACAGATGAGAAAATTGAAGCTCAAAGCAGCATGAAAATTGCCAAGAGTCCCACGGCTTGCGGCAGGACTGGGATTTGAACCTGGGGTGGGAGCCCTCGTGTCTCACCACTGCCCCAGAAAACCGCCTCCCACGCCCGTCTGCAGGCTGTCTCGCTCCCATCCCCCTCCATCCAAAACCCCACTCATATTTACAAATCGATTCGGAGAGCAGCTGTCGCGCTCATGAACTTATGAATCAGATCTACTGGAAGCAATTGCAATCTTTCAACAATTCTGTGAAGATTCTTAAGAAGCATCCTATGAAATCCAAACTAGATGTGATTTACCCCCAAGGATGGCAATTTAAGCTCCAGATGAAGTGGGAAGATGAAATTTGCAGAGGAGAGCTCTCTTTGCTTTGAAGAACCCTACACCTGCCTTCCCGAAAGCAAGATCCTAATTTAGTTCAAGCGCTGCTTGCAGAATTTTGTTGTTGGGGTGGTGATAATGATCTTAAAACACAGTTTTTAATGCTTTGCTCCAGTGTTTAAAACACACCTTTCAGAGTACAGCAAGTTTTCCCAGGGGGGAAAATAATTAAGTAGATCCATAAAATGCCTGGATGATTTATACCCAGAGAATGTAGAAAAAGCCACAGAGATAAGGGCATCATTTGAGAAAACCAAAGAAACCAGCAGACATTTAATGAGACCAAGTGTGCTCACTTCAAACAAGGCAGAAACTCATACTTACTGATGATATTGGACAATATGACCCTTTGTTGTGGGGTCAGAAAAAATCAGGGATGGTAGATGGTGTGATATTAAAATTAATGTTGCCCTGTGGTTTAGTCTAGTAACTATCATTTCAAACTCTGGGCCTCATAAGCTTCATTTATTTATGTAATTCTCACGGTATCTCCATATTTGACTTATCGATCAGAACTCTCCAGCTATATCTGAACAAAACCCAACTTTGAAAGTTTAGGGAGAAAAAAAAGAAAGAAAATTTATTGTCTTAGGAATATAAAATGACCAGGAGTCTTTTGCTTCAGGTACAGCTGGATCCAGGCACTCACCTGATGTGCTCAAGTCTTGTCTCCCTCTGGGTCACGATTCTGCCTTTCTCTGTGTTGACTTTATCATCAAACAGGTTCACTCCATGTGGCAAATTCAGGGTAACATTGTACTTTACCTCCCCACCTAGCATAGTGGAAAGTGAGCTTCTTCCCCACTCCTGTGGGTTTTTGTGGATATCAACCTCACCTGGCTGACAGCTAAAGATGAGGATGAGTAAGGATGGAGCAAAGCTGTTGGAGACGGTGATTTGAAGATCTTTGGTGGCGTTCGAGAGATCAGAAGAATCAGCTAACATCTGAGGGTACCTGGCTCCATAAATGACCATTGGTGCTCATCCATGTCTTCCAGGTACTCGTCGGACAGCATGCACCTGTGACTGTCTGCGTGGGGGCTTTCTCTTGGCCCATTTGTAGGACAGGTTAGAAGTGACAGGGGTTGATGCCATTAGGAGCAATCCGGTCTACAAGAGGTGGGTGCTGAAGGATAAATACTCCGGCTTCCTCGTCCCTTGGGTGGAATAACGCTGCAGCTTGTGGTCTACACTCTCTGCCAACATTCCCCAGCAGGACGGAGCTCCAGTCCCCCACGGTGGGAACAGGCTCAATCAGAACCATATTTATTGACTTCCTTCCCTTCCTTATCTCACATCTCAACTCCCTGACTAGTGCTTTCTGAGATCGCCTCCCCAATAAACCACTCGTACCCAAATCCTATCACAGAGCGTGCTTCTGGGGAAACCCAGCCTGAAACAAACATGAATGCTGATAGTCTAGAATCACAGAATTTTACACTGAAATGCACGTGAGGCTGGATTTTAAACCCCCATGTGGCAGAAACTACGTCTTCTCTTTATGTCTCCACTGTCCGAGCAGGGGTTGGGCACATAGTAGGCACCTGAGAAATGTTGGCTGAATGAACGGATGAATAAAATACGTTAAACTCTACTCTGAAATACTGCACAAACACGCAAATGCTTAACTCTAGCCTAATCTGGATTTGACTTCGGCATTAGCAGCTGGGAGTTACTGGATAGGAAATTACGGCTAATAGGATTTGGAAAGGGGTAGAGGTAAGGAATCGGGAAGCAAGATACATGAGTTGTGTTTCTTTTTTTTTTTTTTTCCTACTTTCCTTTTTTTTTTTTAATCACTCTAGGCTGTCTGGCAGTGAGTTGTGTTTCTATCCTTGTTACTGAATGGTCATGGGACCTTGGGTGGGTGATTTAATCTCCCTGACCCTGTCCATACTCACATGCAAATTGGGTCCAACACGCACAGGTCCTGGAGCCAGGCTGCCTAGGTTCACAGCTCACCTTGGCCACTGACCTCCTCTGTGAGTTTGGGCACGTTACCAAACCTCTCTGTGCCTCGAGTTCCTCTGGTACAGGGCTTCTCAACCCTGGAGCTATTGACACTTGGGCTTAAATAATGCTCTGGGGTGGGTGGGGAGGACTGTCCTGTGCATTATGGGATGTTTAGCGGCAGCCCTGGTCTCTACCCACTAGATACCAGTAGCACCTCCCACGTGAGACAACCGAAAAATGTCTCCAGACATTGCCAAAAGTACCCTGGAATAGAGAACATCGCTCCCCATTGAAAATTGCTGCTAGAAAATAGGAATAAAAATAGAACATATTCATGGAATTGATGTGAGGATTAAATGAGTTAAACAATTAAAAGTCCCTAGAATAGTACCTGACACTTAGTAAACACTGGATGAATGGGTTACCATATTATTATTATCTGCTCTATCCACATTCACAGTTAAATTGTGGGCTAAGGCAGCTAGTGCAGTTCAGGGTTAAAAGTGAGTTTGGGGCCAACTGAAAAGTTAGAGTTAAGAAGACCCAAGGTTGAGTCCCGGCACTGCCATATGCTGAACGTATAGGGTTGCCAGATAAAATATAAGGACGTCCACTTAAATTTGAATTTCAGTTAGACAACAAATCATTTTTTAGTATAAGTATGTCCCCTAAAGATTTCATGGGATATACTTATACTAAAAATTGTATTTGTTAAGGAAAATTCAAATTTAGCTGAGTGTCCCGAATTTTTATTTGCTGGCTGGCACCTCCGCAAATGTATGGCTTTGGACAATTGAACTTAGCCTCTTTAAGCTTCGGTTTCCTCATCTGCCGGATGGAGATAAAATTTCCTGCCTCATAGGGTTGTTGGTAGGATTAGAAAAAAAAGGAAATGTAAAGTTTAGCCCTTGGCATTCAGTAGGCACAAAATAAGTGGTAGTTGCTGGAGTTTATATTTGCAGGGATTTAAATACTGTGTTTGTTATTTACAAAAAAGGTGAGATCGGCCGGGCACGGTGGCTCACATCTGTAATCCTAGCACTCTGGGAGGCCGAGGCAGGTGGATTGTTTGAGCTCAGGAATTTGAGACCAGCCTGAGCAAGAGTGAGACCCTGTTTCTACTCAAAAAAATAGAAAGAAATGATCTAGACAACTAAAACTATATAGAAAAAAATTAGCTGGGCATGGTGGTGTGTGCCTGTAGTCCCAGCTACTTGGGAGGCTGAGGCAGGAGGATCGCTTGAGCCCAGGAGTTTGAGGTTGCTGTGAGCTAGGCTGATGCCACGGCACTCACACTAGCCCGGACAAAAGAGTGAGACTCTGTCTCAAAAAAAAAAAAAAAAAAAAAGAAATGATCCCTAACCCCAAAATATCAGTTGTCATACCTGTGGGATTAAGAACATTGCATAACTTAACATTTGTTGTATTACTTCAGTCTTTAACTTTAGCATATTGATGACATTGTTCGTTTTAATCCTTAAAGAGGATCAAGTGGAAAAACAACCAAAAAACTCAAATTTGTTTTTAGAGTGGACTTTTATCACTGTCTGCCAGTTTCTCAATTTCTGGAAGAATGTGTTGCTTAAATCAATCGGGTACAGGAAAACAAGACTTATGCACACTGGTAGAGAGCAAAGGTAGAATTTAGAAAGGGCTTTGCTCGAACTTCATTAGTCATTCTCTTTAATTCTTCATGTCAAATGTGTAATGCTGTTTTGGCATCACTCTTAATAATAAGAATTCTTCAGCCTCTCCAGGAAGCTTTAAATGTTCAGAAAACAAACATTGCCTCTGAAGCTTCAACTGGCAGATGTGAATAGAGTGCAAACATTTCCATAATCCTCCAAGAGGGTTTAACCAAATTTGTCATTAATATTCTCCTGCTTTCCCTGGAAAACTCTGATTTCTAAGGAAAAGATGTTTTCAGAAAACATTGGCTCTATGCAAATGACCCTCAGGTTATTTATTTAAATCCTGTAACTCTTCTATGGTGAAATTATAGATAAATATGATGAAAAGGAAGTTAGGATTGTTCTCTCAGAACCCAGTGTGTTTTTCTTTTTCTTTTTTTTAACAGCTTCATTGAGACATGATCCACATACGATAAAAATTCACACTTACAAAGTGTATAGTGTGGTGGGTTAAAGTCACAGAGTTAAATACACTAAATATAAACATATTCTACTTTGCTTATTTATTCATAATGTCCAGGTGATGGACATTTGGGTTGTTTCCACTTTTTGCCTATTAAGAACAATGGCCCTGTGAACAATTCGTAAACTAGTCTTTGGACACGTTTTCAATCTCAGTCATGCTTTGAATATGCATTTGCATAGGTTGCTGACATGTGCTTTTTGCCCCTGTATGCCTTCTTCTGAGGAAGAATATACTTTATAATCATTTACACTCTCACATTCTGTCTTTAAGCCTGGATGAACAAGAGAGAAGGTAAGGGAGGTGAACGGGAGGTTGATCCGGAACCCAAACACACTTTCCTCGTGCAGAATCAAGGGTGAGTTCGACCAAGGTTGTCTTGCAATTACCCATTTCTTTTTATTCTGTGAAAAAAATATATAAGTAAACAAACTAAGGATATATACACACATATATACCTCTGGATACATATGTATGTGTGTATATATACACATACACACATATAAATATACATATACCTGTGAATATATATGTTGTATATATGCATATGTGTGTATACAGGCTTTATCCAGAGGCAAATAAAAAATGTAATTGAGAAAAAAAATTTCAAATGTGAATTAATGTTTTATTTTTTAAAGTAGTTCTTTGGAATATCTGATTTCCAGGTCTTTTAGAGAAAATCAATTTCATACAACCAGATCTTGAAAGGCTTTATTTTGCCCTTATTCTAAGAAGACCCATGCTCACTGAGGCCAGTTTGTGACTATAGGGTAAATTCAAAGAAAGACATTTTCTGCTTGCCTATATTCTAAGTTTAATTGATGAATAATTCTTTTTTTTATAAAATATATGACAAATTCCTATTTTGTTGATATTGTCTAATAATCAATAAAACAATGCTCTGGGTGTAATTCGCAGTTCCCATTGCAAAGTGAGCTGTCTGTATCGTGCTGATAAAGTCAACTCAGCAGCCGGCAGAATGAGAAAGAGTGAATCCTTCTCATCGTTCTGCTGGGGCTTCTCAGCACAGTGACACGCATTGGCTCTTGGTGCTGTCAGACACCGTGCACCGTATCCTCACATATGCATTTTGTCTTCAGTCTCCTCAAGAGACCCGAAAGTTACTTACTATCTTCATTTCACAGATGAATAAACTGAGGCTTAGAGAGGTTGCATAACTTCATAAAGTCACTCGTGAAGCTCACATTCAAACCCAGGTCTTTCTGACTTTTTCAGATCTAGCGCCAGAGCCTAAATCTCTATCCACTCCATTACAGTACCTTTATAATGTCATGAACCTAGGTAAGGACAAAAAAAAAAAAAAAAAACCAAAAAGACCCTCAAGAAAACAATTTGCCAAAAGGCCTCACCTATTTAGATCTCAACCATTTGGTAAGCCCCTTTCCATAAAATAGAGCTGATAATCAGGAAAGAAACAAAAAGGATGTATAAATAGTCAAAATAGATTTTATAAACGCTATGCACTAAAATTCACACACATTGCTCATAGGATAGTTCCTCAGGTTCTCTCTCAGTCCCTTTTTAAAAAATTGTGATAAAATACACAAAACATAAAATTTACCATCTTAACCATTCAGTGTGCCATTCAGTGGTGTTAAGTACATTTATATTGCTGTGCAACCATCACCGCCGTCCATCTTGGGAGCTCCTTTCATCTTGCAAAACTGAAACTCTAAACCCAATAAACAATCGCTCCCCATTCTATTCTCCCCCCAGCTCCCAACAATTACCATTCTACTTTCTGTCTCTATGATTTTGACTATTTTAAGTATCTCATAAAAGTGAAATCATGCAGTATTTGTCTTTTTGTGACTGGTTTATTCCACTTAGTATAATATCTTCAGGTTGATTGGTTTTTCACATGTCGAATCAGCCTTACATTCCTATAATAAATCCCACCTGGTCATGGTGTATAATCCTTTTAACATGCTACAGAATTCAGTTTGCCAGTATTTTGGAAGGCAGCTATGCTTACCACTGTATCACCAACATCGCTGTATCACCGTCAGTATTTTGTTAAAGATTTTTGCCTCTGAGTTCATCAGTCTTTAGTTTTCTTGGAGTGTCTTTGGCTTTGACATCAGGATAATTCTGGTCTCAAAAATGCGTTAGGAAGTGTTTCTTCCTCTTCAAATTTTGGAAAGGTTTGAGAAGCATTGGGGTTAGTTCTTTTTTAAATGTTTGGTAGAATTCACTAGTGAAGCCATCAGGCCTTCGGCTTTTCTTTGGTGGGAAATTTTTGATTAGTGATTCAATCTTCTTAGTACAGGTGGAACATCCCTAATATGAAAATCCAAAATCCAAAATGTTCCAAAATTTGAAATTTTTTTAGCACTGACATGACACCACGTGTTGAAAATTCCAGACCTGGCCTCATGTGATAGGCCACAGTTAAAACTCAGTCAAAACTGTTTCATACACAAAATTATTAAAAATATTGTACAAAATTACCTTCAGGCTATGTGTTTGTAGTATACACGAAACATAAATGAATTTTATGTTTAGACGTGGATCCCAACACAAAGATAGATCATTATGTTTATGCAAATATTCCCAAATCCAAAATCTGAAACAATTCTTTCTGGTCCCAAGCATTTCAGATGAGGGATACTCAACTTGTAGTTATGAATCTATTCAGATTTTCTGTTTTCTAGTGGTTTCATCTTAGAAGGTTTTGGGTTTCTAGGAATTTGTCTATTTCATCCAGGTTAACCAATTTGTTGCCATACAATTGTTCGTGCTCTTATGATCCTCTTTATTTCTGTAGAATTCATAGTAATGTCCCCACTTTCATTTCTGAATTGAGTAATTTAAATCTTCTCTCTCTTTTTCTTAGTCCATCTAGAACATGTGTCAATTTTGTTGACCTTTTCAAACAACTAACTTTTGGTTTTGTTGATTTTCTCTATTGTTTTACTCCTATTTTGTTTATCTCTGCTCTAATTGTTACTATCTCCTTTCTTCTGTTAGCTTTGGATTTAGTTTGTTCTTCTTTTTCTGGTTCCTTAAGTTGTAAAGTTATGTTGTTGATTTGAGATCTTTCTTGTTTCTTAATGTAAACATTTATAGCTATAATTGCCCCCTTAGCACTGTTTTCACTGCATCTTACAAGTTTTGGTATCTTGCACTTTCATTTTCATTTATGTCTAAGTATTAATACTTTGCAACTTCCCTTGTGATTTCTTCTTGATCCATTGATTGTTTAAGAGTGTATTGTTTAATTTTCACAAATTTGTAAATTTTCCAGTTTTCCTTTTCTTATTGATTTCTAACTTCACTCTGTTGTGTTTGGAGTAGATACTTTGCATGATATCTATTTTTTAAATCTATTAAAACATAATGTCTTGCCTAACATATGGTCTATCCTGGAAAATGTACCAGGTACATATGAGAAGAATGTGTATTCTGTTATTGGATAGAGTGTTCAAATATGTCTGTTAAATCTAGCTGGTTTATTGTGTTGTTTAAATCTTCTATTTCCTTTCTTATCTTCTGTCTGATTATTCTCTCTTATCAAGAATGGGGATATTGAAGTCCCAAATAATTATTGTAGAACTGTCTATTTATGCTTTCAATTCTGCAAATTTTGCTTAATAAATTTTGATAGTCTATTATTAGGTACACAGATGTTAATAGTTGTTATATCTTTTTGCTGTATTGACCCCTTTTTTCAACATACAATGTCCTTCTTTAGCTCTTGTAAACTTTTTTGATTTAAAGTCTATTTTGTATGATATTTTTATAGCCACCCCTACTTTTTTTTGGTTACTACTTGCATGGAATATTTTTTCCATCCTTTCACTTTCAACCTGTTTGTGCCTTGGATCTAAAAGTAGGTCTCTTATAGACAGCATATAATTGGATCATGTTTTTTAATTCATTTTGCCAACCTCTGTTTTTTGATTAAAGAATTTAATTCATTTATATTTAAAATAATTACTGATAAAAAGGAACTTACTTCTGTCATTTTGCTATTGTTTTCTATATGCCTTATAGCTTTTATTATTATTATTATTTATTTCAAAGTATTAAGGGTGTACAAATGTTTTTGGTTATATGGATAGCTTTTGTAATGCTTGAGTCAGAGCTATAAGTGCACCCATCACACAAATAGTGTTCATTGTACCCATTAGGTAGGTTTTTGCACTTCCTCCCAACTCACTCCCACCTGCTTGATTTCCGCTAAGTTTTACATTCCTCTGCACATGTGTGCTCATCGGTTAGTTACAGTTTAACAGCAAGTACATGCGGTGTTTGTTTTTCCATTCTTTAGATACTTCACTTAGGATAATGGTCTCCAGTTCCCTCCAAATTGTTGTAAAAGGCATTAAGCCATCTTTTTTTTATGCCTGAGTAGTTCTGCATTGTATACACACACCACATTTTGTTAATCCACTCATGAATTAATGGGCACTTGGGCTGATTCCAAGTCTTTGCAATTGTGAATTGTGCTGCAATAAACATTTGAGTGTAGGTGTCTTTTTGATAAAATGACTTTTTTTCCTCTGTGCAGATACCCAGAAGTAGGATTGCTGGATTGAATGGTAGGTCTACTTTTAGTTCTTTGAGGAATCTCCATACTGTTTTCCATAGAGGTTGTACTAATCTACAGTGCCACCAATAGTGTATTAGCGTTCCTTTTTCTCTGCATCCACGCCAACATCTGTTGTTTTTAGGCTTTTTAATGAAAGCCATCTACCAGGGGTAAGGTGATATCTCATTGTGGTTTTAATTTACATTTCCCTGATGATTAGTGATGTTGAGCATATTTTCCTATGTCTATTGGCCATTTGTCTATTTTCTTTTGAAAAGCTTCTGTTCATGTCTTTTGCCCACTTTTTAATGAGACTGTTTGTTTTATTCTTGTTGATTTACTTGAGTTCTTTGTAGATTCTGGATATTAGCCCTTTATCAGATGTGAAGCTTGTGAATATTTTCTCCCCTTCCATAGGTTGTCTATTCACTCTGTTGATTATTTCCTTAGCTGTACAGAAGCTTTTTAGTTTAATCAAATCCCATTTATTTATTTTTGCTGTTGTTGTGATTGCCATTCAGTTCTTAGTCTAATTCTTTGCCTAGGCCAATATCTAGAAGAGTTTTTCCTACAGTTTCCTCTAGAATTCTTATGGTGTCATGCCTTATATTTAAGTCTTTTATCCACTTGAGTTAATTTTCTGAGTGGTGAGAGATAGAGGTCCTGTTTCATTCTATTGCATGTGGCTATCCAGTTTTCCCAGCACCATTTATTGAATAGGGCTTCATTTTCACAATGTATATTGTTGTCTGCTCTGTTGAAGATCAGTTGGCTGTAGGTGAATGGTTTTATATCTGGGTTCTCTATTCTGTTCCATTGGTCTGTGTCTCTGTTTTTGTACTAATACCATTCTGTTTTGATTACTGTAACCTTGTAGTATAGTTTGAAATCTGGTAATGTAATGCCTCCAGATTTGTTCTTTTTGCTTAGGATTGCTTTGACTACTCGGGCTCTTTTCTTATTCCAAATGAAGAGTAGAATTAATTTTCTAGATCTGTAAAATATGATGGCATTTTGATGGGGATTGCATTGAATCTATAAATCACTTTGGGTAGTATGAACATCCTTATAGCTTTTGAGTCCTTAGTTTCCTGCATTATTATCTGCTTTTGTGGTTAGTTGATTTTTTTTTTGTAGTGAAACATTTAAATTCCTTTCTCATTTCCTTTTGTGTATATTCTATAGCTATTTTCTTTGTGGTTACCCTGGGGATTACATTTAACATCCTAAAGTTATAACACTCTAATTTGGATATATAACTTCAATAACATATAAAAACCCTCCTTTACATCTCCATCACTCCCTTCAGTTGTTGAGGCCACAAAATTATGTCTTTATATATTTTGTATCCAAAAACTATAATTTTTTAAATTCACTAGAGTCTTAAATTGTGTAGAAAACAAAATACGGAGTCACAAAATGTTATTACAATAATAATAGCTTTTATAATTGTTCATGTATTTGCCTTAATGGAGATCTTTATTTCTTCATCTGACTTTAAGTTATTGTCTAGTGTCCTTTCATTCAACCTACAGGACTCTCTTTCGCATTTCTTGCAGAGTAGGCCTAGTGGTAATAAATTCCCTTGGTTTTTGTTTATCTGGGAGTATCTTAATCTCTCCCTCACTTTTGAAGGACAATTTCACCTGATGTAGATTTTTTCATTGATAGATTTTTTCTTTCAGCACTTTACTATATCAGTTTGCTGCCTTCTGTCTTCCAAAATTTCTGATGAGAAATCTGCTAATAATCTTAATGAGTATCCCTTGTATGCAATGAGTGTGTTGCTTTTTGTCTTTGTCTATCGACTGTTTGATTCTAATATATCTTGGTGTGGGTATCTTTGAGTTTATCTTATTTGAAGTTTGTTGAGCTTCCTGGATGTTTATATTTGTGTCTTTCATCAAATTTGGGATACTTTTGGCCATTATTTCTTCAAATATACTCTCTGTCCATTTCTTTCTCTCTTCTCCTTCTTGAATCCCCACAATGCATCTGTTGGTCTGTTTGATCGTGTCCCACAGGTTCCTTACACTCTGTTCACTTTTCTTCAGTCTGTTTTCTTTCTGACCCTCAGACTAGATAATTTCCTTTATTTTATCTTTAAGTTCTCTGATCTTTTCTTCTGCCTACTCAAATCTGCTTTTGAATCCCTCTAGTGAATTTTTCATTTCAGCTATACTTTTCAGCTCCAGAATTTCTTTTTGGTTTCCTTTTAGGTTTCTATCTCTTTATTGATATTTCCATTTTGTGAATACATTATTTTTTTTTACTTTCCCCTGTCTTCCTTTAGTTCTTTGAGCATCTTTTAGATATTTGTTCTAAAGTCTTTGTCTGGTAGATCCACCATCAAGTGTTTTTCAGGAACAGTTTCTGTTGGTTCATTTTTTTTCTTTTGAATGAGCCTTAATTTTCTGTTTCTTTACATACCTGGTGTTTTATCGTTCATTTATTTATTTATTTATTTATTTTGAAAATTGGACATTTGAATTTAATAATGTGGTAATTTTGAAAATCAGATTTTCCCCCTTCCCTGGGGTTTGCTGTTTGTTTTTGTTTTTGTTTTTTGTTGTTATAGATTATCTCTGTGCTGAACATAAGCTTGCGGTGTAAAGTTAAAGTCTTCTCAGGTTTTTTTCTGAGCCTGTGCCTTTCCCTTGGCATGAACTATGATTTTGTAATTTCCCCTGTATATGCAGTTGTTTTTAAATGTTCTAGTCTTTAATAGCTGGTCCTGAGAGGGGAAAAAGAGAAAAATGAAGAAGAAAAAAGAAGGCTTCAGCCATTTAAATACCCTGGAAGCCAGAGGGGGAGGGATTTGCCACAATAGAGAGAAGTGCAACAACAGTGACTGCCTGGCCCTTTGTCTGCCCGTCTGTGATCAAAAAAAGTGGCAATCAGTTATCGGGTCCCCAATATTTGCAGAACAGGGCCCTTGAGCCCTTTTTGCCCACCATGGCTCTCTCAAGCTGTATGCAAGCTGCTACAGGAACATGTGCACAGTTTCCTGCTGGGAGTGGGTATAGCTGTTACTGTGTTAAGAACTGAAATGGACCAAAATTAACTGCAATATACTTTCCAAGCCTTCCCCTGGCAGTTGCAAGCCTTCAATATACTCCAGAGTTCCAAAATAGTTACATCAGTCAGATTCTGCCACTGCAATTTTTGTGTGGGTGGGAAGATAGATTCCTTCCTGGTGCTTCCTATTCTTCCATCTTCCCAGAATCTTCCATTCAGATACTTTCATTGTTATTTTAGATACCATTCTGATACCATTAAGTATCTGGTTTCCAAGCCCATAGTAAATCAGAAGCAGCAATTCAGAAAGAGGAAAGCAAGCAGCAACAGGCAGGCCCAATGCCTGTCATATAATCAGTGGTGCCTAAAGCATTGCTGTCCCTGCCACGGTGCCCGCGGTTTCAGTCATCCCTGCTCCACTGACGGCCATTGCTCTGATGCACACAGACCACTGCCTGTCCTACCCACTCTAGGACTTTTCTCACTCTCCAGCTGGTTGTAGACATCTGCTTCTTCTGACCAGATCTTTCAGAGAAAGGTTGCCACAGCAGAGATGCTCCCCACGTGATACATGTCTTCTCCTTCTACTTCTTTATTACCACCTTCTCTTTCTGGAAGCACAGAAGAACATCAACTCTTCCCAGCACGCAGACCCTGCTATTGAGCCTGAACCACCCTGTCAGAATATAACCTTACTCAAACAGAATTCTTCCTCAAAGGCTCTTCCGAAGTTTAATGTTTTTTTTGTTGTCGTTTTTTCAGGAGGAGTTCTCTCTTTTACTATTAAAACTTTCTACACATTATGAGTGCTCTTTGTTAGCTGAATTCTATTTTATTTCCACTGAGTTCCTGGGTCAATGCAAATGAAGAGAGACAGTTGAGATCTAGCCTGAATATTTGAAGGAGTTAAATTTCTGGAACTTTGTAATACAGTTAGGAAGTCATTTGGCCCAGATCATGTTGATGACCTCTAGGGGGCAGTGCTTTCTAATGCCACATGCTAGCCTATCAGAGATTTAGCTTTGGCTTAACAAGTATATTCTTATCTCATCATTAGCTTCTTAGCAAATTAGTGAGCATACACAAACACAGGCATAAGTGCACATGCACGTGTGTACACACACACACACACACACACGCACAGACACACAAATTAACTTTAATATTCAATCCTAGCAATGGTACAGTAAAACTATTACTCTCAAATGATGATGATATTGTAAACTGGAACGTGTTTGGAAAGCAATATAGCAAAATGTTATCAAGAATCATCAAAATGTTCACTGACATAGTAATTCCACTAAATTATATAGTTTCAAGAAATAATCTAAAATGTTGGAAAAGCTATGTCCTGCATTATTTATAATACTGAAAATTATAACAAAATTAAAGGTCAACAATAGATTAAAGATATGATAGTACATTTATCTGATGGAATTCTATATTGATATTAAAATAATTAATATAAAGTCTATGTAACAACATATGTGTGGTATAATAGCTATGGATTTATTAAATGCTTACTGTATCCCAAACCATAAATTAGATATGTTATGGACATTATTTCATTCTGTCTCACAATAACCCTGTGAAGTACGTACTTTTCCTATTTAGGCCCCTCTTAAAACTTCTTCCTTCGTGTCCCCTGCCCTCTTTCTGTCTCTCCTTCTGGCTTCCCTTTCCACTTAACAGGAAGAGAAATCCTCAAAGAAGCTCCTAGCTGACTCCAGAACTTGGGCTTTTAACCATCACAGAAAAACAAAAAGAAATTAGATTTAAAAATTATTATACCCACTACAACTTAAACTTTAAAGATGTTGCCTCTAAAAAAAACTTGGAAGTGAATGCACAACATTGATGATGGTTGTCTTAGTGGAATTTTAAAGGGGTGATAATTTTTCTCCAAATTTTCTGTAATATAGTTTAATTATTCTTATAATATATGCATAAACATTTTAAGCCTCAAAATGAAAATAGTTGGGTTCTCAAATAATGGATCATACTTTTCCTTGCTCTGAAACATTCCTTATGGCATTATAATGTTTTCCCATTTTTAAAATAGGCTAAGCAATAAAAAATGTTGCCTACAACATTTATGAAAGCAATGGTGATTACGCTTTAAATCTTTAGAGCTTAAGGAGAGAAATATTAGTCGTCTCATACAATCTCATCAATATAGGGCTTTATAGGTTTCAATTTTATGTACATTGACTCACTTGATTTTTCCAATGCCTGAAAGGTAGAACTTCAACTTTCTGAAAGTTGTCTAGAGAGCTCATTCCCTAAAGGCTCAGTGCAGCCACAGCTCTACCATATTTACCATGTTTATTGAGTAGTCTATATGCCCCAGAAAAGGGCCCCTAGGGAGCTTGCCATATGCATCATCTGATCCCCCTCGGCACAGCTGGAAACACAGCTGCACGCTGCAGCTGGCTGAGTCCCTGGAATAGTCATCACTGAAAAATGTTGAAGAGGAAGCCTCTTCCAAAGATTTCTCTTTCGCCCCCACCCCCTCTCTCTGTTCCTCTAGGCTGACTTCCCTTTTCCACTTAATAGGAAAAGCACTTCTACTTGTTGTTGCTGAACAATTAACAGCTGGTGAACGAGGAGGCACCTCACTTCTCCGCACTTAAGGCTCTCCCAAACATACCAATAATGTGGCAACTGCAGAAACTAATACTTCCCCTACTGGGTAAAAAACAAAAACAAAACAAAACAAAAAAAACCTCAGCAGAAAGTGCAGCTTCAATTTAGACTTAAATACCTAACAGGAAAAGTAGAAACTCTAAATGTCACTTTTCTTTATTAAAAGTATGAATTTTTTCTGATTATAAAATTAATACTTAGTGTAGAAAAAATGAAAAAAATGTAAATCGGTTTAAAGAAGATCATAAAATCACTCTGAGTCCTTTCACCCAGGAATAGCCACTAATAATATATATTTTTTTTAAATTCCTGGCCTTTAAAAAAAATCTGATATGTATACTTTTTTCAAAAACATACATTTATATACACTTTTTAATTCTGCCATTTGAGAATCAGACTATATATACTAGTTTCCTGTTTTATTTTCAGTTAACATTACTTGCATCTTCTCATTTATTAACTATGCTGCAAAAAATGATTTTTAATGTTTTATGCATAATATCGTAACTTTAGAAACCATTCCCTTGCAGCTTTGTTGTAATATTAGCACCATCTGCCTCCTCTTCCTCTCTTCCTTAACTCCACTGAATCCTCATGGGCATTTAACACTGTATGGCTTCAATGAGAATTAAACTCAGGAAGAGGAAAAGCGGGCCATCTGTGCAGGAAGGTAAACCAGTGTAAATTAAATGGGACGTGAAAAAAAGGCACTTATGCTCTTTAAATATGTGCTACTTGAGAGAAATGCTTACCTATGTACAGAACTAATCACTGAACACACAGGCTTCAGATGAATGACCTGTTCTGAGTGTTCTGTGTTCAAAAAGCAAAAGCCATCCTAATCTTCAAAATAATTTTTTATAGCTCCAAAATGACCCGAGAGATTTTGATCAAACCTTAAACATTTCAAGAATGTTAAGCCACACACAAAACAAACCTCCCTCTCTGGCTATGGTGCCATATTCCTCCCGGCTCTCTTGGACTTTTTCTACCCGTCCAGAGCTGTTTGCTCACACATTGGCATCTCCTTCTTCCTGGTGGGTTTTTGCTCCTCCCTTTTTTTTCCCTCTTTCTCCCATCACACATCTTTTCTTTGTCTTCATTGGAACGCCTTTAGTGGAATAGCATAGTGATTGAGAATGCGGAATTTGAAGCCACGCTGAGCGTCAAACTCTGTAGCAACTTATGCAAGTAACTTATCATCTCTGTTCCTCGGTCTCCAATCTGACAAATGGGGAGGACAGTGCCTACCTCCAGCTCCCATCCACGTTGCCCTATCTCATAGGGCTGTTGCAAGGAGCACATGTGTTGCTTTCCATAAAGCACTTTTAGAATAGTGTGCAGCACACGGTGAGTACTTGATCAATATTGCTATTATTATTTCTTCTGGAGGAGCTGCCTAGATGTTTTCTCTGCTTTCATGCTCTCAGTGCCCCCACAAGAATAATTATAGTTTCCTCTGTTGCCAGTTGAGCACTTCCCATGTGCAGACTTTGGTCTATGCTCCTTGTTACATGTTTTATTTTTATTCCTCACAACAATCTGCACACTAGATATTATACTCCATTTTACATATGGGAAAACTGAGGCTGGGAAAAGTTCTAGTCCAATCTTTACAATTTCTTTTAAAAATCGTAACATCCTTTTAAGTCACATTATTTCTTTGCTAGAATGTCCACAAGATATTCTATTAACTGCCCCCAACTTACTTCAGCTCTCCAGTCATGGTATTGGGTTAGTGCCTGTTAACCCATCACGGCCATTTCAGCTCTATCCCCTGCCTTCTCAGCTCCAGCGGCTGAAGTCCCTTTTTATTCTCCTCATGCGTCTTTCTTTCCTCATTACCATTTATTTTTATTGTAAGACAAAGATTTATATCTTCACCTTCTCCTAGAAGTGCAGTGAAGTACTCTATTCTTGTTCATCATCCACATTGAGTATCCCTGAATTTCACTATGCACACACCTTCTGAAAAAAAAATCAGTGTATGGATAAATCAAGGATAAAATCAATCAATCAAGGGTAAAATAACTGGTATATGTTGGTGGAATTTTGGAACAAAACATTATTATTTTAAGATTTTTTTCCAACAACTAACAAAATTCAGAGGCCTGAGGTGGCCAAGCTGGCAGTGATGGTTTGAACACGGTGCTTCTGAGACTTCAGTGTGCACAGCAATCCCTTAGGGAACTGGTTAAAATGCAGATTCTGATTCAGTGGGCCCGGGTGCAACCTGAGCTTCTGCACATCTAACAAGGTTCCAGTGATGTCAGTGCTGTTGATTCTTGAGCAGCAAGGGTTGAGTAGACATTCGCAAGGAAGAAATAGAATTAATTGAGGACCATAGAAAAATACTAATTAATAAAGAGACAGAAAAACAAAAATAATCTACAGAAGACAAATATTTGTTAAAGAATAGGAAGATCCAAAGTTTTAAGGGGTTTCAGATATAAATTTGACAGGATGCGCTCTTCTTCTTTGACATTAACTTTAGACCCTAACTCTGCACTCCTCTCTTGCACCTGTCCACCAAAGAGTGTATCCACTCCCCACACTTTCCGGTCACTTCTGTATTCTGGGTCCACTAGCACTTTATATTTAGAGTTCTTTAGAGGTCAGCAACTTTTACAGGTACCTGTGCAAAGAATTTGGGAAATGGTAATGGGTCGAAGAGGGAGGAAGAGAATAAGATCAGGAGTTAGAACTGGAGACTTTGGGGGAGCAGGATGGTCCAGAGCAACATCTTCTCCTAACAAAATCTGGGACAGATGGTCTGACAATAGAATTGCCAAAGTGGGCACACATCACGTGTCTGAAAATCGAAAGCACAGGGATGTATTGTCAAACGCATACAGAGAATGGTTGAGGGCACTGGAAGTGCTCATGCTGAGCAAGAGAAGACAAGACAGATGAGCGGTTGGGCTGTCAGGGGCTGGGGGCTGCAGACAGAATACAGGAGAAGCTGCTCTCGAATATCCAGAGCACCTGTCACGTCATGAAATAAACAGCCCCAAGAGGCTAGAAGACCCCTTATCAGGAAGTGATGATAGGAAATTATCATATGGAGGAATGTTTTGTGGAGGAAATGATCACATGGAGAAATATGTTATGGAGGAAACTCCAGTGTTCCAGCTTAGACTGCTGCGTTTGTTTCTATGATGCTTTCAAGATACGGCCGCACGCTCAGCCGACATTTGCATTGCCACTGGCAAGTCTAGTCGACTCAGGGACCTTGTCCCCGAGAGGTTCAATTCCTCACTTAAACCTCTTTCTCCTTCCTCTTTTTAATGTGCCCTCTGGCCCGCTTCTCCTTTTCTTTAGCTAAAACTGGCAAATTTTAGCTAGAGACAGAAGTCAAAGAGATCTACTAGATGTCTGATGATAACATTTTCTAACCCAAATATAAGAAGCCCTGCTTTGACTCATAATCTGGTAAGGGAGCAGACAGCTGATGTTGGCTGTGTCCTGCAAGCCCAGCACATAGGACCCCAGTCCCTCCAGAGGAGCCGCTGAGAGAGTCGGAGTGTTCCCACTGGTCTGCCTGCTGCAGGCTCTCACCGTTACGGGGCAGGTGTCGAGTAGAAGGGAGAGGCCTGGAGGGCAGACGCAGTAAAGCAGGCATTCCCCCTTCCTCCTTTAAAAACAGAAAATGCCCCTTGTGAGGTTCCGTGCCTGAAGTTTTCAGCAGATATCATAATCAGAGCTCATACTTCAGCAAGGGACTCACTGCTGAAATTCCCTGAAACCAGGGACTGGACACAGGAGTGGCCCTGGGGTGGCAGTGGAGGATGGGAATGGCACAAGGAAGGCAAGGAGGCTGATAGGGGAGGTTTGTCCT
>CAUYSK010006786.1:0-15116 GCA_963575035.1 Avahi laniger | reverse complement strand
TGTATGGTGTGTGTGTTGTGTAACGTGTGTGTGGTGTGTGTGGTGTGTCTATTGTGATTGGTGTGTGTTGTGTGTGTGTTGTGTGTGGTGTGTGTGTAGTGTGTGTTGTGTGTTGAGTGTGAGGGGTGTGTGGGGTGTGTGTGGTGTGTGTGGTGTGTATGGTGTATGGTGTGTGTGGTATGTGTGGTGTGTATGGTGTGTGTGGTGTGTGTGGTGTGTATGGTGTGTGTGGTGTGTGTGGTGTGTATGGTGTATGGTGTGTGTGGTGTTTGTGGTGTGTATGGTGTGTGTGGTGTGTATGGTGTGTATGGTGTATGGTGTGTGTGGTGTGTATGGTGTGTGTGATGTGTGGTGTGTATGGTGTGTGGTGTGTATGGTGTGTGTGGTGTGTGTGGTGTGTATGGTGTGTGTGGTGTGTATGGTGTGTATGGTGTGTGGTGTGTATGGTGTGTGTGGTGTGTATGGTGTGTGTATGGTGTGTGTGGTGTGTGTGGTGTGTGTGGTGTGTATGGTGTGTGGTGTGTGTGGTGTGTATGGTGTGTATGGTGTGTGTGGTGTGTGTGGTGTGTGTGGTGTGTGTATGGTGTGTGTGGTGTGTGTGGTGTCTGTGGTGTCTGTGGTGTGTGTGGGCTGTGTGTGTGTGTCTGTGCCCGTCCGTCGTGGACCTGCGCAGGCCGCTCCCAGACGTGGAAATGCCTGCGGGTCTGCAGGACGTGTGACGGCCGGCAGGGGATGTTTCCCTGTCTTTGTTCTGATCTTTCAAAATTCTCTCGTCCTGCCAAATTCCGTTGACAGTCCTCCTGGAATATTTTGCCTATTGGAATTGCACTGAATATATAATAGATAGCTAAATTTGGGGAGAACTGAAATCGTGCAATGTCAAATTGAACATCTGTTTTCATAAATATTGTCTTCATTTCTGATTATTTCCTATGTCAGTGCGGGGACTCCTTAGTCGACGGACGTCAGACTCCGCAAAGGCGGAGGTGGGCTGCTCCTTCCTGCCTTGCGCTCCCAGGGGCCCACGAGCTTCCCTCTTCCTCCCAATCTGGCTGGAATGTCCGAAGATTTTTTTCCTGTTTCAAAAGTGTAGAGATTTTTCAACGTCAGGAAACACCTCTCAGAGAGGGAGGTCCCTCTGTCCAGTCCCGGGTGGTCGCTCGTGGACGTGAGCAGATGGAACAGCGAGGGAGGGTGTGGAGTGTAGACGCAGCTGCACCTGCCGGCCGTGAGGGGCTGTGCTGCGGCCGGCCATGAGCCCAGCCACATCGGGGACTCGTCTGCCCTGAGTGTGGGGGGTCTGGAGCTTCTCCCTGCCCTGTAGCTGTCTGCCCGGGGCACAGCCCTGCTCCTTGTCCGGCCTGTCCTGTGGGGGAACCCCGGGGAGCCAGGGGACTGGCCCGGGCTGGGTCTGGGAGTCAGAGCCGAGTCCGCACTGGCCCAGGCCCCGCTGTGGTCCCCTCTCCATCTGCAGACAGGCCCCTCCTGCTCTTGGTCCCGGAGTCCCCAGGGAGCACCCAGAGGCGCTCAGGCCCCTGTCCCGTCTTCACGGAGAGAGGCAGAAGCTCATCTTTTCAGAAGGGCGTTTCGTGGAATGTCAGTGTGGAAGGGCTTCATAGAGAGCACCCAGCCTTTGCTCTAATTGGATGCCTCGCACGACAGGGGCCTCACCACGTAGTGAGTGCCCACGGTCCTTTTGGACGGCACTAGGCGGGAGCCCTGAGAGTTCCTCTTCACGCCAGGCTGAACGAGTTGGTTTCCTGGAGCTCTGCCCATTCCGTAGCCATCACCTCTGTGCCCTGGGCCTCTCTCTTCCTGCCGGGACCCCTGTCCTTGGGTGACGATCACGGCGTCTGGCAAGGTGTCCTGGAAAGCCTTTCAGAGGGGCTGCTCCGTCGTCGTTTTGTGGGAACGTTCGGCAGCCTTCCTCGGAGTCCCTGGACCCGAGAGGCAAAATCACTTTGGGGCCGTCGACCTCAGCCCTGTCATTCCACAGATCTGTAAACTGAGGCCCAGGGAGCTAAAGCACACCGCCGGGCAAAGACAGGACCAGGCCCAGGCCCCGCTCCTGGCTTGTGCAGATCTGTGGTGATTCGCAGATTGCTTCTCCTCGGCGTGAGGCAGGAACATTCCGCTCGTCCTTTTTCATGAATTGTGCTGAAATGTAGACTTCCGCCACGTTGCCTGGGGCCGTCTTTTGATTTCCGAGTAAAGTTCTTTGCTGCTGATTCGGATACCATGTTCCTGCTGGGACGGAGGCGGGCTTGGACATTCCGGAACACTGCTCCTTTGCACGACATCCTTGATGTTTTGGCCTTGAACCAGCACTCGCTCAGGGGGCCTGGCACCGACCTGGCGTGGAGCCCGCAGGTCTGTGTCCGCAGGGGAGGCCCCTCCGGAGGCGCTCGTCCCGGGTTTGAAGGTCACCGACACGGGCACGGCAGGGCTGGTTCTGGTTTGTGGTGCTGGGTTCTAGCTCTCCAGGCTGGCCGGGCTGGGTTCCACTGGGCCTGTTGGCTTTCTGCTTTCTAGAACTTGTGCCATCTGTCACCTGCGGCTGCACCTCTCGTCCCTCGTCCTGTGATGGATGCCCCGTGTGTGCGTCGTGTCGTTGGGTTTGGAGGGGCGTGGAGACAGCCACAGCACTGGCCCTGCCTCTTCGGAGACGATTTCTAACTCACTTTTCCCTTTTTCCCAAGGTGTCCCCACCCTCGCTGCTACCGAGTGACCGACGAAGGCCGCGGAGATGGCCGGGGCTTCGGTGAAGGTGGCGGTGCGTGTCCGCCCCTTCAATTCCCGGGAAATGAGCCGAGACTCCAAGTGCATCATTCAGATGTCCGGAAGCACCACCAGTGAGTACTGGCCCGGATTGCCTCGGCGCCGGGCACTTGGGCCACTGCGCCTCCCGGCTGGACTCCGCAGCCCACTTGGCCCGGCCCCGGGAGTGATGTCCCCCTCCCCGTCTACAGTGCGCTGGTGGCCCGCGGCCGCTGTGACAGATGGACCCAAACTGGGGGGCTTACAGAAACAGGAGTTTATCCTCACAGTTCTGGAGGCCGGAAGTCCAAAAGCGAGGGGTCAGCAGGCCTCACCCCCAAGATTCTAGGGAGGACCCTCCCCACCTTGCCAGACCCACGTGGCCGCCGCCGTCTTGGCTTGTGGCTGCATCTCCAGCCTCTGCCTCCATGGGCACGTGGCTCCTCCCACGTCTCTGTCTATGTGGCCTTTTTATACAGACACCAGTCATTGCATTTAGGGCCCACCTCAGGGTGGGGAGCCTGCGGCCTCAAGGCCACGTGTGACCCTGCAAGACCCCACGTGTGGCCCCACGACTGAATCCGAACTTCACAGAGCAAATCCCTTTGCTAAAGGTCTGAGGTTCCCAGGGGACGTGAGTTTTGGGGGGATGCCATTCAAACCGGTATGCACGGATGTGATTTTTCATTTTATTTCAGCTGCTGTAGGGTTGAGTTTTTTCCTTTTGTCTGTTCCTTTGCTTTGTTTCTTGTCGTAAGTCATCTCCGACCTCTGACAGGTGGGAGGCCCGGAGCAGACGTGATGAATGGGGAGGAGGGTGGGAAGGCAATTGTGAGGAGGCCGGAAAGACAGAACCACCGCCGGTGCCTTCGGCTCGCGGGATTCAGCCGCTGGAGGCGGCAGAGAGAGCGCTGGCCCCCTTTGCTACAGACTTTTTCGTTGACGTGCAACAGACATTCAGAAAGGCGGACAGACCCCGCCTGCAGCTCTGGGAATTCTCACCGCGTGAGCACCCCAGGGTCAGCAGCGCTCACACCGAGAGGCAGGGCTTAGCCGCACCAGCGCCCTCAAAGGGGAGCCGTCACCTGTGCTAACGCCGTTGCTCAGGTGGGCTCAGCTGGGGCCACGTAAACTGAACCAGTGCTAGAGTCATCTCTGCTGGTCGACAGCGGCCCCAGAGCTTGGTGTCTCAGAGCAGGAACGGGTCCTTCTCCCTCTCAGCCCTGTGGTCCACGGGGCTCAGCAGGGCCGTGTGTGCTCCGGCTCTCGTGGCCTCAGCTGCACCGAACCGTGGCACCAACAGCACCTGGTGCTCTGGGTGTTGACGACAGGGCCCACACCCCCCTTGTCTGTTATCTGCCGGGTTTCGGGGGGCAGGCGCCGAGGGGAAGGACACTCGGGTCCGGTGGAAGCTGCCGCCCTAGGCTTGGTCCCGGGCCTGCGGGAAGTGAGGATTTCGGTGTCTTTGAGAATGTTCTGGGCATGTCAGGGCCTGTGGAGGTGGAGTCTGGGCTGGACGTGATCCTTCCGGAAGCCCGTGGAGCTCCGTGGCTCTTTGTCACGCTGTGGGCAGGCAGGGGCGGCCCTGCCTAAGTCCAGGGTGGGGCTGTGGGGCAGGCGCCCCGTGCGCCCTCGGGTGTCATCTTGACCCTTATGGACAGTTTTGGTCTTGCCTGTTTGGACCCTGAGACAGGTTTGGGGGCCAAGAGTTTATTTAAGTGGTGGTCCCAGGACGCACTGTGGGGGGGTGCAGAGGTCGGGGAGGAAGCTGACAGCGAGGCGTGGGGGCTTAGCCTCACTGGACCCTCTGACAAGCAGAGCGCACCTCCCGTTACCCCGCCTGGCAGGATGAGCGCTTGCCCAACAGCGCCCGCCGCGGCGGTGACTGCTGGCCTGGCCCTTCGAGGCCAGAGAAAGTGCAAGTGGTGTGACCCTTGCCTCAAAGTGAGGAGCCAGAGGCTGCGCAGGGGCTGCGACCCCAGGTGTGAGCTGTGACTCCAGGTGGGAACCGTGACCCCAGGTGTGAGCTGTGACTCTAGGTGGGAACTGCAGCCCCAGGTGTGAGCTGTGACTCCAGGTGGGAACTGTGACCCTGGGTGGGCGGGGCCCTGAGAAGGCCTGCCTGGCGTGCACTCGCCCTGGGAGGGAGAATGGGGGCCTGTTAGTGAGTTGGTGGAGGCGGCCTGGCCAGCCTGCACTGCCCACCCTGCCTGGATGGACACGCTCCCAGAGTCTCAGAGCGTGAGGAGAGGCTGGGGCTCCGAGGTGCGCCACTGCAGGCCTCCGGACACCACCCCACTGGGGGTCAGGGCTGCACAGGCGTGTCTGGGGGACACATTCAGCCCCAAGCAGGCTGCTGGTGGGAGCCGGTTCAAAACAGCCCGTCCTGCGGCTCCGCTGACGTCCTCTCAGCCCCTTTCGGTGCCCGCTCTGGTTTTGGGCTTTGTCCTCCCCTGGGCGGCGGCTCCTGGGCAGCCGGATCAGAGCCTGGCGTGGGGCCCTGCTCAGGGCCTGGCTGCCTGGTGGGCGGGGATGGGGGCCTTTGAATGAGCGGGAGCTGGGCCCAGCCCGCGGCCCCGGGGAGACTGACTCTCACTCTTCAGCCTGCACAAGGAAAAACTCAGGACCCTGCGAGGGAGGCCCCTTCTCCAGCTGAGTCGGCTCCTCTCAGGGAGAAGCCGCGGCTGCGGGAGGGGTGGCCTGTCGCCCACAGGCCTTGGGGGACCCTTTCCAGGGCTCGAGGTGCGGGTGGCTGGCCAGGCCTGGGAGGTCTTGGCTTTCAGTCTGCCCTGGAACCTGGGGAGAGGACGTCCCCTCTGGAGCTGGGAGCCCACCTGTAATGACAGAGGGTGTTTCCCAGCCACGACGCAGGACCTGGGGGAGGGGCTGGGGGCACGGGACAGGCAGGTCTGAGGGACCCTGCCGGGTGGCCCTGTGGCATACTCTCCCCGTGGACCGCTTGCAGCGTGAGGCCATGACCCGCCCGGGTCCCCCTGGCTGTCCGCAGACCCTGCCCTCCCGGGGTCCTCGGGCTGCACCTGTGCTGTGTGCCCGGGAGGCCCCACCTCGCGCTCAGGCCCACACGGCACACGAGCACCTCAGCCCCAGGCTCCGTCAGAGCACGGTCTGTGCCCCCGGGCTGGGCATGTGCAAGCCAGGAGCCCTGGGCCGCGGTGTGGGTAGGACTGGGCTCTCGGGAGGGGGCAGAGGCAGGTGTTGGTGGTGTGAGCAGGTGGCCGCACCCTCTTTGTGGAGCCCCCCTGGCCCCAGCTCCGGGGCTGCGCTCAGGACGATGCAGTGATTGCTGTTCCCACGGTGCCGGCGTTCTCTGCGCTCAGGGTTCTGGCGGCTGTGCTGTGGCACTGTCACCCGGGTCCCAGCAGGAGTCGAAGCCAGGGCAGCCCACTCTCTGGGGGGCAGCGTGGAAGTGGCCCCCTTGTGGCTCCAAGGACGGGGCTGTGCTGGGTCACCTGGCCCCTCCTGCGGGTCTCCAGGGGTGTCGGGCTTGCCTGAACGCTCCAGGCCAGGGTCTGGGCCCAGGTAGGACCCGAGGCTGGGCCAGCCCTGTGCTGTCAGCAGGGAGCTTAGCCAGAGCCAGCGGCCCAGGTGCCTGCCGCAGAGCCACGGAGCGCGGGGCAGCGGCAGCGGGTGGTCAGGCAGACGGGCACCGCTTCCTGGGGCCGTGTGATGAAGCACCACGAATGGCAGAAACATGTTGGCTCGCGGGTCCGGAGGCCCGAAGTCCGGGACCAAGGTGTCAGCAGGGTTGGTTCCTTCCCAGCTGTGAGGGAATCCGCCCCGGCTTCTCTCCAGCTCCTGGCAGTTGCTGCAACCTCCGGCTCTCCTTGGCTTGCAGAAGCGTCACCCTGGTCTCTGCCTTCACGTCCTCGTGGCCTCCTCCTGGGGTGGGTGTCTGTCCCTGAACTCCCCTTTCTGTAAGGACACCTGTCGCACCGGGTCAGGGCCCCCGTGCGAAGCAGGACTTCATCTCAGCTGACTCTGTCTGCGGTGACCCTCTCTCCAAATCAGGTCATGCTCTGGGATTCGGGGATTAGAACTTCAACGTATGAATTTCAGGGGACACAGTTTGTAACTGGGGGATTCTTCCTCTCCTGGGTGATGGCAGCAGGTCACCCTGGGCACTCGCTAGTGGGGAGGGTGTGGCTGTCCCCAAGGTTGTGCTGTGCCCCAGCCCCTGCCTGAGAGGGAAGCCAGTCCCAGGGATGGACAGACATGGACTTCGTGTCCAAGCAGAGAGTGACGAGGGGCTGGTCTCCCAGGTGGCCCTGGAGCCCTCCCCGACCAGGACTGGCCGTGTGCTTCCTCGGTGGGAAACCTCAGGAATAGGTTTGCCTCTGGCCTGGCGGGGTCTCCGTGAGCACAGACGTTCCGGGCTCAGATAGCGCTCCAGGCAGTGGGTCCTTCTGTCTGGCCACTGAGGACATGCCGTCTGCCGGGTCCAGACCTGTCCAGGGCCTGGGAAGTGTTGGGGACTAGGGTGGGAGGTAGCAGGTGGGGTGGGGGCTCCTGGGACACACCGTGGGTGACGGCCTCATCGCTCATTCTGGAATTTGTTCCTGGTCTGAGGAATGGGCATTCTGTGAGGCTGCAGCCTGCCCAGCTGCCCGGGATTGGGCTGGAAGCTCGGCGGAGGCGGGAGGAGGAGGGGCTCGTGCAGAGGACAGTCCCTAAGAGCTGTGTTCACGGTAGCAAACCTAGAAAGAGCCTGACTGTCCCCTGACGGAAGAATGAACAAGCTGTGGCGTCCCCTGCAACGGAACGCCCGGGACAGGAGTGTGACAGGGTGCCCTGGCCTCCGCCGGCTTCTAGGCTTTGTGCAAGTAGAGCCGGAGCACAGCAGCCTGGGCAGGGCTGGGGGGCCCCAGGGGTGGGGTGGGGCCCAGTGTCTGCAGGAAGGATCCTCCTGGGCCACCTTCAGGGGCCCTCGGCCAGAGCACAGCGCAGAGCCCTGCAGGCTGGTGCCGCGACGTCCTGGGGCATTGTGGGCAGCGGGTACCCCACAAAGAGAGGGGCAGAGACGGCTCTTCTGCCTGGGAGTGGGGCACTGATCCCCTCCGGTTTTGGGGCCTGGCTTGTGGGGAGCCAGAGGCCCCTGAGGCCCACTTTCCCACCTCTGGGGGTGCAGACTGCAGCGGGCCGGGGTCCCTCTCAGCACAGCGCTGACCACCGCGCGTGCTCCCTCCCGCAGCCATCGTCAACCCCAAACAGCCGAAGGAGACGCCCAAAAGCTTCAGCTTTGACTACTCCTACTGGTCACACACCTCGGTAAGCCAGGGCTGGAGCGGGCGGGCCCGCAGGGGTGAGGAGGCCGTGTGGACCTTGGGGGCCATCTCTGAGTGCATGCTCCCCTCTAATGGGGTGGAGACCCCACCCTGCTCCCTGGAAGGACACACGCTGGCCCCAGCGAGGCGGTGGCCTGGGCTGAGCTGTGTGTCCATCTGCTGCCGTCGCCACCTTCCCCAGACGTCCTAAACTCAGAATGTCCAACGCTGACCCTGCAGCTGCCGGGCACCAGGGCCCTGCACGCCGGGAGCCCCAGGCTCCCCTCCCTCACCCCACGTCCAGTCCACGCGGGGCCTGCCCAGCACCCACCACCCCCTGCATCCTTCCAGAAGGCACGAGCCCCCCACCCAAGCTCCTCATCTACACGTCTCTGAGGGCCCCCCCACCCCGCGAACAGCCCCAGGGCTCCCCACCTCCCCTGTCCAATCCTGCCCTCCTCCCGCATGGCCCCGGCTGGCTGTGCTGCCCTCAGGATCGGTCCAGACACTAGCCCGGCCTGGGGGTCCCTGGGTCTCTGACTCTGCTCCCTCCAGCCCTAGCTCTTGTCCCTCCCTCCACTGTCACATAGAGCGGACTCTGGTTTGGGTTAGGGCCCACCGCTGGGCTCTTGCTGGGAGGCCTGGGCACCGCCTGGCTGCGTGGACAGGGTGGGCGGGGCCTCAGGCCCACGCAGCCTCCTGCAGCCGCCTCCCTCTGTCCCCAGCCCGAGGACATCAACTATGCCTCGCAGAAGCAAGTGTACCGGGACATCGGCGAGGAGATGCTGCAACACGCCTTCGAGGGCTACAACGTGTGCATCTTCGCCTACGGACAGACGGGGGCCGGCAAGTCCTACACCATGATGGGCAAGCAGGAGAAGGACCAGCAGGGCATCATCCCGCAGGCACGCGGCCAGGGCGGGCGATGGGCGCGTGAGGGCGGCCCGGCAGGCAGGGCGGGACCAGCCGAGGCCCGGGGACCCGGACAGGCGCCCCAGAGCAGGCCCCGGGGAGCAGGGAGCCGGGTGGACAAGCGCATCGGGGGCAGGGGGAGCCACTCCGGGCGGTTACAGACCGCGGAGCCCCGACCCTTCCCTTCCGCAAGTGCTTGGCACTGCGCTTGCTGGGGAAGGGCCCAGGCTGTCTGTGGGACCGATGACCCGCAGAGAGGATTGGATCCCAGCCAGGGGACCCTGCGCTAAGAAGCAGTTGTGGCCCCTTGGCGCAGGCCTTCAAGCAGCCTTTTTGTCGGCGCCCGCATCCTAAGGGTGCGCAAGGCGCTGGGGCAGCGGCCAGGGAGCAGCCCCTGCCTCACGCTGTCCCCTCGGCCTGCAGCTCTGCGAGGACCTCTTCTCCAGGATCAACGACACCACCAACGACAACATGTCCTACTCCGTGGAGGTGGGTCCCCCCACCGTCCTCGAGTGGGGCTGGGGAACTCCTGGGGTGGGCGGTCGTGCTGTGCTGACTGGCAGCAAGTCCCCACCACGGGTCTGGGCCCCAGCCTGTCACCCACCGCAGGACACCCACACCCGAGAGCCCATGCCCGGCGGGGAGGCTTGCAGGGCACGGGCGTGGGGCGGTCCTCCGTGTCTGTCGAGCGCCTATTCTGTGCTGGGTGCGGGAACAGGCACCGCAGGGCCTGGGCCTCGCTGTGGTGGAGGTGGCCCAGATGTGCACATGTCACAGAGCCCAGGATGGCCACAGTGAGGGAAGGCTGGTGACACCCCACCTCGCACGCTCATGTAGCTGGGTGGCCCCCTACGCCACCGCGGGGACCCTGATGGCGTGGCCCTCCACCCTGCAGGTCAGCTACATGGAGATCTACTGTGAGCGCGTCCGTGACCTCCTCAACCCCAAGAACAAGGGCAACCTACGAGTGAGGGAGCACCCGCTGCTGGGGCCCTACGTGGAGGATCTCTCCAAGCTGGCTGTCACCTCCTACAATGACATCCAGGACCTCATGGACTCAGGGAACAAGGCCAGGTGCGTGGGGGTAACTCCCTGCTCCCCCCCCTCCCCGCCATGCCTGGCTGCGAGTCTTTCCTCCGAGGAAGCCACCCCACCCCTGGCCTGGGCCTGGGCACCTGTCGATCTCCCGTGGGGTCTGTCTGGTGGCCCCCGTGGAAATGTGGCCTCGGATGCCTGAGACATTCAGGCACGTGGCAGCCTGCGGGAGGCCACGGCTCCCTTCTGTACAGGGGCCACTGTCACCTCCCAGGGCTGCTCCTCCATGGGGACTCTCTGCCCTGCTGCGGAGGCGCCCTGGGGGTGCCAGCAGCGCCTATGGCAGCTGCCTCGGTGGGGCCGGTCTCGGTACCCGAGGGCGGCTGCTCTGCTGGGCCCAGAAGTCCAGAGACTGCATGGGGGCCCTTGTGCTGGGAGCGGCACAGGTGTTGGGGACACATGGGGAAGGGTCAGCGGTGCAGCTCTGCTGGCCAAAAGCTGCTGCTGCCCTGGGCCTCCCGCCTGGGATGCCCTGGTCGTCATGACAACAGTGCCACCCTTCTGCCACCTGGGACTCCCCAGAGGGTGAGGCGATCGCCCACGCCAGTCTTGGTTTCTGAGGTTTGCGGGTTGAGTGCCACCCACACTGCCTGGTGGCCCCCAGGGCGCTATTCCTGACACCCTCGCTGTGACCTGGTGGTGGGCTGCCCCGGGGCGCCGAGTGCTGGGAGACTCCCCTGAGGTGCCTGCAGGCCGGGGGCAGCGGGACCAGCTCCGGCCACTGTCGGACAGCCCTGGGCTCTCCCCAGGACCCGCGGCTGTGGGTGGGGCTCCCAGAGCGGCTGGTGCGGGCCATGGCCTGGGATGGACGTGGAAGCCCTATCCCCTCCTGGGTGGGCTTTCCCACGTCAGGGCCTGGGGGCTCCTGCCCAGCTGTGCGGCACCTGTGTTCCCTGGTCCCCTGGGAGCGGGACGCTCTCCCAGCCGCTGCGCCCCTGTATGCCAGGCGTGGGCTGGGCTGAGGACGCCACGGTGGGCAGGCGGGTCTGGGCCTCGCCCGAACTCTGACGGGGGGTGCAGCCAGCACCTGGCCGGGCAGGGCAGCCAGAAGCCCGGGAGCCGATGCCACGGCCTGGTCCAGTGGGCAGCACCACCAGCGACCCCAACCACGGGACGCAGGTAACCACGTGTGGCTTCCTGTCCCTCAGGACTGTGGCAGCCACCAACATGAACGAGACCAGCAGCCGCTCTCACGCCGTCTTCAACATCATCTTCACCCAGAAGCGCCACGACGCAGAGACCAACATCACCACCGAGAAGGTGAGCGCACGGCCTTGGCGGGGGGGTGTCACCCGCGGGCAGTGGCCCGTGGTCAGGGTGTCAGGGCAGGACAAGGACGCCAAGCCAAACGGGCCAGTGAGGTGTGGGCGGTGTCCTCACGCTGGGCACCGGCCACCTCCTCTCAGCGTGTGGGGCCACCAGGGTGTGGAAGGGACCCGAGCTGAGGGACCACGGTGGACCTGGGGTCTGGGCTGTTTTGGGGGAGACTGTGGGGGCTGTGGGGGTGTCCCTAGTGCTGCCCCACAGTGCAGCCCCCGCAGGCCGGGGGACAGGATGAGACACAGCCACAGCTGGGTGGCCCTCAGAGGGTGGCAGTGACAGTGGGTAGTGCCTGCCACAGAGGTGGCTGGGGCCCTGGTGCCGGCTGGCAGGACATGGCCCCCCAACTCCGTCCAGGGAGCAGGGCCTCCTGGCGGGCGCCGGCCTCCACAGGCACAAAGGCAGGTCTGTGCCAAGTGCCGCCCCCGCCCGCCGCCCCAGCCCCGATGCCCTCCCCACGCACCTCGGCGTCCTCAGTGGAGCAGGGGCGTTGTCTCCCGGGGCCTTATCCTAGACATCAGTCTCGAGGGCTTCCGGAAGGGCAGCGGGCAGGTGCCGAATCTCCCTGTCTCCGACTGTGACTCCCCGACACCCGCTGTCCAGGCCAACTCCTGGGGCCCCTCAGCCGCCTCCCAGTAGTGGGGTCCTCTCAGGACACACAGAGGGGTCTGCAGGGCCCGGATGAGGTCAGTGTCACTCAGTCCCAGGTGCAGGTCACCGCAGCCTGGCACATTCTCTCAACCATGGCCCTGCGCAGTGGTGCACGGAGGCTCCGGTGCAGGCTGAGAGCGGCTGGGACCCTGAGAGGCCCCATCAGTGTCCACGGCCTGTGAACACCGGGACGAGTCCTGCCCTGCAGCTGTGGCTTGGGAGGGGCCGTGCCCCCTGGGACGCGCGTGACACCCCAGGATGAGGGAGCCCTGCAGGGAGCCCGGCCACTGCCGGGGACGCTGGGCACGGCGGCGCCCACGTGGCAGCTGAGCAGTGGCTGTGGCCCTCTCTGGAGCTGGGTTCAAATCCCACCGCAGACGATGAGGGCTGTCTGCGGAGGTCAGGGACAGTGACAGACGTGCCTCACTGGCGCTGCAGGGAGTCAGTGCCATCGTGTGAAGAGTGCCCAGCTGCGGAGACAGCGTTGTGGGCAGCAGGGCCACGTGGCCTCTTGGGGGAGGTGGCTTCGCACTTCACTCGGGTAGAGCGTGGGAAGGGCTGCAAACAGGTGCGGGGAGAGACTGCGGGGTCGCAGGCCACCCTGGCCATGGCGTCCCCAGCCGCGGCCTCGTGACGTCTCCTGCGTCGGACACACTCACCTTTCTTCCAGGTGAGCAAGATCAGCCTGGTGGACCTGGCGGGGAGCGAGCGGGCCGACTCCACGGGCGCCAAGGGCACGCGTCTCAAGGTAGGCCGGGCTGCAGGCCCTCCGGTGCGGCGGCTCCTCTGCCCCCCTTCACCCGGCTGGTGGGGTCCGGGGTCCCCGCCTGGCCTGCTGTGGGGAGGGCGGGTGGGAGGGCTCAGCCTGGGGCTGCAGGGGCATGGGGACCCCCCAGGGCGAGCCTGGGCAGGGAGGTGGGGGGCACAGCTCTGGGTGAACGAGGACGGAGACCAGCGGGAGGGTAGGACCTTCTGTGCCCTCACAGTGCCGGGGCCAGCGGTGCCTGCGTTTCCCCGCAAAGGAGCGTGGGCCGCGAGGCGGCAGGGCCATGAGCCACTGGCCAGCGTCTGGGGGCACCCCACCCCCTGTTGAAACAGCCTCGGGTGTCAGGAGGGGGCGCGTTTACTTTCCTGACCCCTACTGTCAGGGGCTCTGGAAGCGGTTCCGGCGGGGAGGTGTGGGCTGCCACCGGGGTTCTGATGGAGCCGAGGAGAAACGCTGGACCAACTGGTCTCCTCGGCGGGTGGGCTTCTGTCTGGCCTCTGACCCACGTCCTGGTGGCCCCAGAGGTCAGCAGTCAGGGCTGGTGGCCTCAGGCCCAGAGGATCACTCTGAGGCAAGAGGCTTCCAAGGCCTCCTGACGTCCCGACCGTCCTCTCTGCACGCAGGAGGGAGCCAACATCAACAAGTCCTTGACCACGCTGGGGAAGGTCATCTCGGCCCTGGCGGAAATGGTGAGCTGGCTGCAGCTCCTGGGCCTAGGCTGACGGGATGGACCGCGGAGGTGCTGGGAGCCTGTCATCCCCGTTCCCAGGCCCCGTCTGCGGCGAGGCGGCGGGGTCCAAGGGAAAGCCTAGAGAGCAGGGGAGCATCACAAGGCTGGTGATGGAGCAGTGACCCTTGTCACTCCCTGGACCCTCAGTTTCCCTGCCTGTAAAATGGGAATGTGTCACCTTGTTCACAGAGCCCGCCTGAGAGTTACCATGCGCCATAGTGAGCACGTTGGCTGGTGTTCTGGAAGGGCAGGGCTGTGGTCAGCAATGACCTTGCTTGGTCCAATCTTGTCCGTCCTCCTGGGGAGCCCACAGCCCTTGGAGGTGAGGGGCTGGACTGGGGGGTCATGCAGGACAAGCAGCACTGCCCACCCACCAAGACACCAGGACTCAGGCCAGGGAAGGACACCCTCAGAAGACCCCACCCTGCTCTGAAATTGTCACGGTGGAGAGGAGACCGCTGCGGGGCGGCAGCCTGAGAGGCCACACTGGCATTTGGCCTGTCGGGATCAGCTCCGGGTGGCCGGCCAGGGTGGGCAGTGAGTGGTGGAATCCGGCCCGAGCGCAGGCCCTGCCTGCTCCTCTGTCGTCTGGAGTCAGGCCGTGCCCCTCCTCGCACCCTGGGGCCCCAGCGCTGCTCCAGGTCCTCAGACTCTCTGCCTTTTCATTTTCAGGACTCTGGACCCAACAAGGTGAGCTGCTTTCTTCAGGCCCGAGGGAAGGGGGCTGGAAGCAGAGCGCCTCGGCCCTGGCTGTCCCCACGCAGGTCCCAGCAGTCGCGATCCCCCTCCGCTTGCGCAAACGCACACACTGAGCCCGCTCTGAGCGAGCCTGTGCCAGCAGCCGGGCCGGGGTGCACCATGCAGGTCTTCTGGTCCACAGCTCAGCGGGGGAGGAAACAAAAATAAGAATATAATTACGAATCGGGAAGAATTCCAGAAAGGAAAATAATGGGCTGTCAGAGCGACCCGCAGACGAGCCGCCTTGGGGTGCACGGACGGAAAGCTTGGGGAGGTGGCCTCAAGGCGGGCCGTGGGGAGCAGCGCGGGCATTGTTTGAGGAGCTGGGGAAAGCTTTCGGGGGAGATGCACGGGGAGCTTCGTGAAGACCAGCAGGGGCTCTGAAGAGTTACGTGAACTGTGTGTGGAACCGTCTGAGCAGCTGCGAGGAGCTGAGGAAATATAGGAACTATGAGACACTGTGGGCTGTGAGGAATCGTGTGGAACGGCGCGGGGGCCGTGCGAGGAACCGTGTGTGGAACAGCGCGGGGGCCGTGCGAGGGACCGTGTGTGGAACGGCGCGGGGGCCGTGCGAGGAGCCGTGTGTGGAACGGCGCGGGGGCCGTGCGAGGAGCCGTGTGTGGAACGGCACGGGGGCCGTGCGAGGAACCGTGTGTGGAACGGGGTGTGGACCGGCGGAGGGTCCGTGCTACGAACCGTGTGACGAACGCCGACCGGTCCGTGCTACGGACCGTGTGAGGAACGGCGCGGGGGCCGTGCGAGGCTCCGTGGGTGGTACGGCGCGGGGGCCGTGCGAGGAACCGTGTGTGGAACGGCCGCGGGGCCGTGCGAGGGACCGTGCTGGCAACTGGGGCTGGCGCGTGGC
>CAUYSK010006782.1:0-20941 GCA_963575035.1 Avahi laniger | reverse complement strand
AGTTGTAGATTCGCCCCCCATCCCCCTAATCCCTGGAGAGTATTTCTGCCATGTGATCACCCTAGTGTTGATCAGTTAGTACCAATTTGATGGCGAGTACAAATGGATCCCGTTCTTCTGCTCTTGTGGTGCCTCACTTTGGGATTTTTGTTTCTTTGTGCAACTCTTGTCCTTGAGGAAAGTGGGAGTTGGGCTAGAGAAACTCTCAGATTACTCCTGGCATCTCTCTTCATGAGAAAAAGAAATAGACTAAGCTCCTTATAAGTCTTTTCTCTTTTATTGGTTAAGTAATATTCATTAATTAAGTCTTCATGGATCACTGACTGTGTGCATTTAGCAGTTGGCTGGGTACTGTGAGTGGCAAGGCACGGGCTCTCCGCATGGCTCTGCATGCTCTGACTGCAGCGTAGATTGAACTAGGAGGCAACATGGTGCTGCAGCATGCAGAGCTAAATGCAGCCTCAGAGAGAGCAGAGAGCAGAGCGAACACAGTGGTCAGAGGAGAGGTAGTGATTTGGCTCAGCCTTGGAACTGGGAATGATAGAGTAATTGTAACTGGGATTGCTCTTAGGAACAATGACTTTTCCAAGGTAGGACTGATGCTACCAGTGTCCATCTTCATTCTGTGCAAAAGGCATCTGTCTGCACGGTGACTCATCAAAAACATAAACAACAACAACAAAAAAAATTTAAAGTTTCCTGTCTCATGGAGTGGATGATCTATGATAAATTCTTAAATGATCTCTACCCATGAAATTAGCAAGGATCAGGGTTAGAACATGCAAGTATCTGTATCCACATTCTTCAAAAAAAAAATTGTCAAGGATTCCCTACCTCTATAAGAATACTCATAATGGATTACATGTACAATTCCCATATTCCCATTGCTTGCATTAGAGAATAGACTCAGTCTACCCCCAGTCTACTTCCCTCTGGGAAACCCCAGAGTTTCCCACAGTCAGGATTCTCACCTGTTATCTTATATCCATCTAGGAATCCTCATCTCTAATGTAAGCTTGGAGACCCGGGTTCCTGGGGGACAGGTGATTGAAGGAGAAAAGCTAGACCTGCTCTGCTCAGTGGCTGAGGGCACAGGAAACATCACATTCTCCTGGCACAGAGATGCCACAGGACTCAGTCTGGGAAAGAAGACCCAGCGTTCTCTGACAGCAGAGCTGGACATCCTGGCTGTGAGGGAAAGTGATGCTGGTGGATATTACTGTACAGCTGACAATGGCCATGAGCCCATCCAGAGCAAGGTGGTGAATATCCTTGTGAGAAGTGAGTTACACTCTCATTCATCTCCACCAGAAATTCCAGAATCAAGGTCACTGTACCCAAGGAGTCATGAGGAATTCCAGGAGGTCCCAGGGCTCAGTGCTGTGGAGGACTAAAAGCAATTTGTAATTGAGCTATCCTTGCGAGTTAAGCTGCTGACATCTTTCTTTTTGTAGAAATATAAAGAGGGCTCGATTGGTGTAAGAAAAAAATAAAATGCAAACAACAATGACCACATCTTTAGACAGTACCCCAGCATTGATATTCCCCCCAAAGTTTTAAATACATTGTTGAAAAAATTACCTCTGATCGTTCTGGTGGAGATATGAAAATGGAAGGAATGCACAATGCCCAAGGGTACAGGCCCTTTTCTGAAACCTTAGAATGGGAGTTTGTGAGTCTACTGTAGCATCACAGATTCTCTCTGATAGCCCCTCCGTGTCTGTCAGTTCCAGCGTCCAGCCCTGTCCTCACCATCACAGCTCCCAGGGCCAGGCCTGTGGTGGGGGACGTGGTGGAACTCCACTGTGAGGTCCTGAGAGGCTCCGCCCCGATCCTGTACCAGTTTTATCATGAGGATGTCAGCCTGGGGAACAGCTCGGCCCCCTCTGGAGGAGGAGTGTCCTTCAACCTCTCTCTGACTGCAGAACATTCTGGAAACTACTCTTGTGAGGCTAACAATGGCCTAGGGGCCCAGCGCAGTGAGGTGGTGACACTCTCCATCTCAGGTGTGTCGGTGGTATCTGCATACGGAGTATGATGATCAATGGCTCTGTCCCACTAGTCTTTATTGGTACCGTATTGGGGTTTCAGAAGATAGGAGGTGTCCTGGAGATGTCTGCTTTTGGAGGGGAGGTGGGAAAGATGATCCCAGTGTCTAGCTGCTTTTCTTTTCCCCACACTAACCTGAAGTATACAGAGCATATTTAAATGATTTCTTACATGAATTTGTATTTACCATTCCCACACAGTATTGATAAGAAGGGTCCAAGTCTTTACCCTCCGGGACTGAAGCACTGATTTCTTCCCTTAGGGGCTAATGGCTGCAGAAGAGACCTTGTCATAGCCAGAGCTCTTGGGGGACTGTTTGGTGTCCTTGCTTTCACTGGTGGTGTTGTGCTATTTTATCACTGGTCTCACAAGATATCAGGTTGGTATTTACTATTTGTTGTGTTTTCCCTATTTTGCTATGACCTTTTCCATCAGTGATATAGATTAGATTAGCAAGAAAAAAAAAAGGAGACAGAAAAGAAAATCTTCCAAGATCCAATAATTTCTTCCTAGGCTGCCCATTCCATGCAATGGGCAATGTTACCATACTACTATTTTATAATACATCATTGTCCCCTGTGTGCAGTCACTTGAGATTAAAATATTAGCACATTCCTCCATGCTTGACTTTTAAATTAAAAAGTTTAATTATTAAATATCCTTTAATAATTTTCAATAGACAGTTTATACATAATGGAGTAAAATGTAATAAGGGTCTGTATTTAAAAGAACTAAAATCAATTGAATATAATCTTTTCTCTTTTATTTATCCATTTCCTGGATAAATTAGTTACCCTACTCATGACAAGTAGGCATTGACTCCTCTTTGAATTCTTAGATCCATTCTATGGATCACAAGGAGCCATCTCCACCCACATGTCTGGTGGTCGATGCTGGCTCTAGGGCAGGATCTAGACTGTCAACAAAAGCACATACACGTAGACTCTCCACGTGGCCTGGATGACCTTAAGGTCACAGCACAAAGACCTCAAGGGAGTAGACTTTTGACATGTTGGCTCAGGCTCCAAAAGCAAATGTGGTAGTGAATCTGCAATACCTTTTATCAACCAATTTTAAAATTGTGATATAGTGTCACTTCCAGCAAAATTTTATTGTGTCCTAGTGTTTCACAAACATGCTCAGAAATGAAGGGAGAGAGCGCAGGCTGCACCTCTAAATGGGAGAACTGTCCAAGAATTTGCAGCCGTATTTCTAAAGTTTTCATACACACTTCTATGAGTTCCAATCCACGTCACCAAACCCCACAAGACTCTCAAAAGCAGAAGCCCCCAGGACACTCTCTCCAGAACCAGCAAATGCCCCGTGGAACAAGTGGTTCCAGAAGCCAGCTGTATCTCCCTAGCCTCTCTCCTCTCTTGTCTCAGTGCTTCCTCACTTTGTTATTGCCTCTTCTGTGCCTAGAAATAGACTTTTAAAAACATATTGTCCAGAATTTCTAGTTGTCTTTAGGAGAAGGATTGGTTCAAATTTCTTTGTTAACCATTGCTGGAGGCTTAAAGACATCCACATTTTATAATCAACACTTTCTTAATGCTGCTGTGTTTTTGGCATTTTCAGCCTGACTATATCTTTTCGTAATATATTATTTTCAAGGTCAAGAATTTAGAGAATTCCTCTGAGTGATTTCTCATACTGATCTCTATTAATATTCTACCAGTCAAAAAAAGTTGTCAGTGACCAATTATTGGGTCAATGATGTATGGCAAGTTTACGTATATTATCTGTAATTATAAGTTACTTTAGGTGTGTATTGTTGTCTACGTTTAACTGTCTTGGGAAAGTTAAGTAGTCCACTGTGCTCATTCTGCCAGTAGAGGGCAGAGCTAAGACCAGACTCCATATCTGCCTGACTAAAATGTCTCAAACCTAACTTTGTCTCACCTCCTGACTTTGACTATTCACTTCTCATGAGTTTCATATTTCAGTATTGAAGCTATCAGGTAAAGGGCAAGAATGGGGTACATCAGAATATCAGTAATAACTTTTACACTCTTGCAACATGCCTTCTTACACTTACCTACTTCTATCAAGTGAAAGAAATTTTAGAAATTAATTTTTTCCCGTATAGTAAATATTTAAGCCAGTATTTTCAAGTCCAGTGGAAGTTCTATTTTTTTAAACAGACAGTCTAAGACTAAGGAATTGTGATATTATACCAAATGGATCCCTCCCCGCTGCTCTACCCTCAAAATAAATTTCACAGGCCCTCATTCCTTTCTAGAACCTCCTGCCTCATCATTGCTCTTTCGGGGACGAAATGACCTTTCAGGTAACCAGCTCTGCTCTGTTTTCTCACCCACAAAATGAGAAAATAAAGTCACCTCAGATCTACACTATGACTCACCTAAGCTATCTTCAACTATTCTAGACTTACAAAAGAGAATAGTTGTTCTTTTCTGTGAAAACAGCATAGGGTGCCTATATTGGTCTGCTGAGGTTGCCATAACAAAATACCACAGACTGGGTGACTTAAGCAACAGAAATTAATTTTCTTACCTTTCTGGAGGCTAGGAAGTCCAGCATTCAGATGGCAGCAAGATCAGTTTCATTTTGAAGCCTCTTCTCTTAGCTTGCAGTCAGCTGCTATCTTGTTGTGTGCTCACATGACTTCTTGTGCACATGCAGAGAGAAAGTATAACTTCTCTGTGTCACTTCTTATAAGGACATTGATCCTATTGTATCAGGGTCCCACCCTTATGACCTCACTTAAATTTAACACCTTCTGCAAAAGCCCTGTTTCCAAATATGGTCACATTGGGCATTAGGGCTTCAATATATGGATTTTGGGGGGATACATTCAGTCCATAATGTGCCCAAGAGAGGGCAAGTGCTAATGTAAAAACACTTTTCAATCCTCCTAATGTGTTACTTTTGTTATTGCCCCATTGGCCAAAATAAGTCACATGATCATGCCCAAATGCATTGCTTTGCAATGTGATGCAGACTATCTGCTTACTCCTGTGTAATTTTATGCAAACAAGACAAAAACAGTAACAACAAAACAAAAGCATAGCTTCTCCAAAGAGTCCCCGTTCAGTATCAGTGTGTTAGGTCCCATGTAGTGATGATTAAAAGCTCTTTGAATCCCTAAGTTAAAGCACTCACCTCCCACCGCCCATATCAGGCCCTGTTCAGGCCAGGCTTTTGCAGTACAGAAAGGGGCCCTGGTCTGATGTTTCTGTTTTCCTCAACTAGCTTCTGTTTTTGAAGTCTCCATGGTTGGTGTTGATTACCTCTGGCACCAAAAAAGCTGAATTTCCAGACTTGATGGGTTGAGCAAACCAGTTCCTATTTGGGGTATGCGTTTATGGGTTCTCCAGAGCCTCCCAACTGGAACATTGGCTACTCTTCTTGTGAGGCGGGTGATTCATTTTTTTCCTGCTGGGCCTTAACATCTCTCCTCAGTTTCTGGGAATCCACGGCCTCCTTCCCCTTCCCCTCCGCCTTCACTTTGGAATGCCCTTACCAGTCCAGGCAGTCCTCTTAGCCAGATTTTGAAATGGCTTTAAGCTGGCTCTCTCTTCCACAGGGATCATATCCGGTCTATATGAAACACTCACACACTTTTGCACCTATCTGTAGATGTACAGCTCCTGCCTCAGGCAGATGGCCACAGACTCTTTCCTTAAGATTCCTCAGGCATGTGTCTGCACTTGGTACTTTCCCCCTGACCAAGACAGCCTTAATGTTCTCCTCAGCCTGACTATAGGTCCTCACCTCTGTTTTCTTAGAGCATTGCTTTGGAAAACTAGCAATTGTAAATTCTTTATCTCCCTCTTTGAGATACAAATCTTCTCCCAGCCTCTTGCCAGTTTTACAGTCCAGGAATGTCCATCTCAAGGAGTTGGGAGCCATCGCTGTGAGATGTAATCATCTGGAAAGATCACCTCTATCTCCTGTCCTGTAATCTCCCAATTTTACTTTCTAATTCTAGATTTCTGATTTTGTCTTTGTTAGTTGTTGTCTTTTGTTTTTGTTAGCCTTATTCTTTTGAGCAAATTGGATATTTAATTACCTTTCCTTTTTCTTATATACTTAAATATATTTTCACATACATATTCAATTGCTTAAGATTTACTTCCATTACATTTACATTATAGGAATATGTGGATTTTTTTCATGGTTTTGTTATGAATTACTGGTTCCATTGTGATCAGAGAATATTATTTGTACCATATCTACTTTTTGGAATATGTTTGAGGTTTTCTTTGTGAATCAATATATCTTCAATTTTTGTTATTATTTAAGAGTGCTTAGATAGTAGGCTAAAGTCCATTTTAAAGTATTTTCTTCAAGAAGAAGTTGTTAGAAACATATACACTGGTTTCATACATGTTTGAATATATGTGCCTCTTTTTCTTATGCTTGAATGACAGTTTGGCTTGGTAGAAAATTCTGAAGTCATTCCTTTTTTTGAAGACTAAACAAGAAAATTATAAAGTTTTTTCTTCTCCTTGGGAAACTAAGGTTAATTTTCTAGCACTATTTTTCTCAAAAACCTAATCAAGTTGGAATATTGGCTATGTTACTAGCAGAGTTTTTTCCTGATTGCTAAACTGCATCTAAACTGAGAGCACTCTGACCAGGATTATAAATGTTTGCTGGGAATCACAAATGGGGTATCCACAAGTGCAATGTAACTCTTGAAATTGAGCATGTCTCTTGTAGTGGTGTGCTCTAGAAGGTACACTCTTACACTCATGGGTGTTACAGAAGTATTGATTTCTAAGAAGCATAAGGCTTTTGAGCCAGAATTGCCCCTATACCCGTCTATGTGGCCTTGTTTCCTGAGCTATTAATTGGAGGACTAGACAATATCTCCTGGACCACTGTGAGGACTCCCTCTGAAGATACAACCAATACATCTATGGTGATATGCTGTGTTTCTTGTTCTACATCTCTCTACAATGCTAATGGTGCAAGAGATAGCCTAGTGTGCCTTATAAATGCTACTAATACTATCAAGCCTAACCCCAAGACCACTGCTATTGACTAGGTATAGCAAATATCAAAACATTTAAAACATTAAGCATGGCCATATAAAGTCAAAAACAGAAGAATAGTAAGGTAGAATTCGAGCCATCAACAGTTAAAGTATATTATATTTTTGGGGGGCAAGGGCAACACACGTAACCTAAACATCTGTACCCCCATATTATGCTGAAATAAAAAAAGTATATTATATTTTATAGTAATTAAAACAGCATTGTACAGGTACGTGAATAGACAAAGAGAAAATAGAGCAGAATAACAAATCCAGAAACAGCGATCAATGTATGCAGGGTTTGCCATTTGAAGTTGCATTTCAAATCAGTGGGAAAAAAAGAGTGGATTGCTCTATTAATAACTAATAGTGTTGGAATAAATAAGTAGACTTTTGGATGGAATACAATTGGATTACTATTTTATATCTCATATCTCACCAGCTGATGATACATGGCTAAGACATATAAAAACTCTAAGAGATAAAACTTCCTCCCCTGAAATGAATGTTCCTTTATCTGCTTTCCAGGAGAAAGTTCTGCTACTAATATACCCAGGTGAGAACTCTTCCTAATAAAAATCTCAACTCTAGAGGGCTCCTTCATTCACAGTTTTAAACACCTGTTACTACTCTGTAGATAGGGATCAAGACTACTTGATTATATAGTGCCTTTCTATAGTATTTATGTCTCTACTTCATTACATTTATGCTACCAGAGCACATTTTTTAGGATGGTCCACATGACTCTAGGGGAATGAATCTGTGTCAATATCATTGTCTTATTTATAACTTTTGAAAAAGCCAAAGATGTAAAACAGAACATTTTGACCAAATGAGAGAAGATAGTCTATAACACAAAGGGCCATAACTCACCCAAACAGAGAATCATGCCTGCCTAGCTTCTACCCCCTCTCTCCTCAGTCTTTCTCCTCTCTCTTCTCACCCACTGCCCTGGGGACTATCATGCAGTTAGTTCACTTTCTCACAGAGGTGTTTCTAGCCCAAACCCTCAAGAGTCCACCCAGCCCAGCCCACTCTTCGCTATGGAGGATCTACAGCCAGACTATGTCAATGGTGAGTCTTACCCACTGGGAGGAGATCTGGCGCTGAGGTAGGAAGGGGAGAGGGGACAGGAGAAGAGATCATGAGATGGTTTATCCCCCACCCTCTGAAGCTCGTCACTCTCAGTAAATAAATGACTCTCTTGGAATCATGATGGGGTTGGGAGGAACAATATAATCAAGCAACAAGGAACTGGGAAGATGTGTATGAAGTTCGATCCCTTGGCCATGAACATCTGTGAACTCTTGTCTTCTCCCTGCAGTGGGCTCTGTAGGTGTGGATGTGATTTATTCCGAGGTCATGGGCTTCCAGCAGCCAGAAGTCTCAGGTGAGAAACTGCAAAGTGGTTCTTGTCAGAAGCATCTTCCCAGGAGAGTAATGCATTGTATGTAATAAAGGCTTCAATACATCACTTGCCCTTGATATGAAATATGTAGATCCAAGAGGGAACAGGAGATGCCTGGAGACAGGCTCTTGTGGAGAAGCTAAACTAAACAAAGTAGAGGCAAATAGTTCAATGAATCTTCTTTCAGATGGGATTATATAGTCAGGGAGAAGCTGGGATACAAGGCAAAGGGAGGGAATCAGGAAAGAGTGAGAATATCTGAAGTCCAGGAGGAAATCTCTCAGATGAAGAGGGTCATTGAAGTTCCTCTTTTAAAGGACCTACAGTCTTGGCATGGAATGGGAGAGTCACTGAATCAACTAACCTGATATAGGGAATTTTACTCTGACATGTAGCTTTGCAGGAACTGAGATGATAATTCTGCAACAGTACAGAGCTGTGTTCTTCAAGCTTCTGCTCCAGTGCCCTTGAAACTGCAACCCTAAAAGCTGCCCTTTGGCTTCTGCTCCCCAGCTGCCTCTGATGGAGCCAGTGGCTGCTGGCAGCTCAGCCAGTTTCCTGGTCAGTTGTTACCTGGCTATTCTCTGGGTCTGTGAATCTGGGTCCTCTGCTAGCCTTGCTTAGAGAGGTTCCACTGCAGCTTCCTATAGAGTTGCTTACTCTATCATTCTCCTTCTCTGTCTGTGACCAGCCCAGCAGAATCAAAAAGTACAGCCATCTTCCCTGGATGCTTATATTTCAAGCCCTCTGGGTGTACATCTGCAGTTAGGGGAAGGAAGGAGATTCAGTCCCACTATGCACACATAGAAAGAAGGGAGAAAGAAGCAGACATCACTAAGCAGACCTTGTAGCCAGACTCAGATTGTTGTGTGACTCAGGATCTGTCCTCTCTTATCTGTGCCTCCAATTTCTTTTCTATATATCAAGGTGAACCATCCATGGTTGGTTTTCTAAGGAACATAGAGGAATAACACAAAGTGATCCCCGACAGAATAGTATAATAGTCACAGAAGCCAAGAGGAAATAAAAATTATAAGGACAATAACCTGTGGGAAGTTGCATCAGGGAGAGAAAGGGCTTTGTTAATAAGTGTTGGTGGAGGGCTTGGAGAATGGATGGAGTCTTAGACAGACTTCAGAGTAAAGCAACATCAAGAGAGGCTTTTACAGAAGAACAGGAGAAGATTGAATTCCACAGATAAAACATAGCAGTTCTGTGCCCTCGGACATAAAACCAGGAGTGAGGTCTACGTAGGAACCCAAGAGCTCAGCACTATTTATTTTTCCTCCACAGCAAACACCAGAAGGCCATCTCTGAAGAACAAGGTGAGCCAGACTCCTTGGAAGTTATTTTTCTTTCTTCTACCATGTTCCTTGTCTTGCTCACTTAAATCCTTACTCCCATGTGTCTCTCTCAGGACTCCCAAGTCATCTACTCTTCCGTGAAGAAGTCGTAACTGTTGAAGGAATCAGAGGGGAAGATCAGCAACAAGGATGGCATCACTAAGGCTTGCCATAAAACCTTATGAAAATGCACAAGGCTCATCACCTGTCACAGCCAGAATGTGCTTCAGGGGCCACCTCATGTCATCATTCTTGTTCTAACCATGTTCCCTCCCTGATGTCTTCTTTTACTCATTACATATTTTTGAACTGCTGCTACATCCAGGCACCGAACAAAGAAATTATTTCTGCTATCTTCTCTTAAGCAATCATTCCAATTCCACTTTAGTTATTTTAAAGTATACCCTAACTTATTGTTGATTATAGTGACTTTGTTATTCTATCAAATATTATTCTATCTACCTATATTTTTGCACCCATTAACCATCCCCATTTTATTACCAACTCCTCTCTGCCCTTCCTAGCCTCTGGTAACCATCATCTCACCCTCTATCTCCATGAGATCAATTGTTTTTAATATTAAGCTCCCACATATGAGTGAGACCCTGCAACATTTATCTTTTTGTGCTTGGCTTATTTCACTTAACATCATGTTCTCCAGTTACAAATGGCAGAATTTCATTCTTTTTTGTAGATATATAATATTCCATTATGTGTATACCATAATTTCTTTATTCATCCATTGATGGACACTTAGGTTGATTTTAAATCTTGCTTATTGTGATAGTGCTGCAATAAACATGGGAGTGCAGATATCTTTTTCATATACAGAATTCCCCTCTTTGGGATATATTCCCAGCAGTGGTGTTTCTGGGTCATACAGTTCTATTTTTAATTTTTTTGAGGAACTGCCATGCCATTCTCCACAGCAGTTGCACTAATTTACTTTCCCATCAACAGTGTACGAGGGTTCTCCTTTTTCCACATCCTTGCCAACATTCATTTATTGCCTGTATTTTTGATAAAAGCCATTTTAACTAGGGTGAGACAATATCTCATTGTAGTTTTGATTTGCATTTCTCTGATGACTAATGATATTGAGCATTTTTTCATATACCTATTGGCCATTTGCATGTTGTCTTTTGAGAAATGTCTATTCAGATCTTTTGCCCATTTTTAATTGGATTATTTAATTGTTTTCCTATTGAGTTGTTGGAGCTTCTTTTTTTTTTTTTTTTTTTTTGAGACAGAGTCTCGCTTTGTTGCCCTGGCTAGAGTGACTGCCGTGGTATCAGCCTAGCTCACAGCAACCTCAAACTCCTTGGCTCAAGCAATCCTCCTGCCTCAGCCTCCCGAGTAGCTGGGACTACAGGCATGTGTCACCATGCCCGGTTAATTTTTTCTAGTTGTCCAGATCATTTCTTTCTATTTTTTTTGGTAGAGACGGGGTCTTGCTCTTGCTCAGGCTGGTCTCGAACTCCTGACCTTGAGCGATCCACCCGCCTCGGCCTCCCAGAGTGCTAGGATTACAGGCGTGAGCCACCGCGCCCGGCCTGGAGCTTCTTATATATTTTAGTTATTAATCCCTTGTCAGATGGGTAGTTTGAAAATATTTTCTCCCATTTTGTGGGTTGTATCTTCACTTTATCAATTGTTTCCTTTGCTGTAGAGAAGCTTTTTAGGTTGGTGTGATCCCATTTGCCCAATTTTGCTTTGGTTGCCTGTGCTTTGGGGGGGACTTAAGAAGTCCTTTCCCAGACCAACGTCCTGAAGGATTTCCCCAGTGTTTTCTTTTAGTATTAATAGTTTTGTAGCTTTGGGTCTTAGATTTAAGTCTTTAATCCATTTTGACTGACTTGAGCATTATACATGGTAACCATGTAACAAAAACATTTATACCCCCTTTATATTTTGAAATAAAGAATAAATCTTAGTACCCATAAGCCAGAATATTTTCTATACATGTGCTCATATATACATAAATATGCGATTTTAAAAGAATGACAGTAATCTGATTTTTTCTTCCAATTGTTTTTTATGTTTTAATGCCATTAAATATTGTTCTAAGATATTTGTAGTATTGCCTGGTATGTTTAAAGATATAGTAACTTGTTTTATATGAAGGCCTTTTAGTACTGACAATTACTCACTATGATAAACAATGTTGCAATGAACATCCTTGTACCTATGTCAACATTTTGGATAGCATTACTAATTAAGAGAAATAAAAGCCTATTTGTTATGCAGAGTCAGTCAATAACTTGGCAACATCTTCCCAGAGATGTCCCAATGGTTGTGTTAGGGTCTATAAGCTTACAATACATTACTATCAAGATAAACAATTGAAACAACCTTATAGAAAAGGGGTAATCTCTATTTTCTCAGTATACTATGTGAAGAAATAGAGATCAAACATTGGAGAAATCTTTTACTTCCTTACTGTTATTTATTTATTTATTTAGAGACAAGGTCTTGCTCTGTCACCCAGGCTGGAGTGCAGGGATGCTATCACAGCTCACTGCACCTTCAAACTCCTGTGTCAGCCTTCCAAGCAGGTAGGACTATAAGTGTGTACCACCATGCCCGGCTGTTCTTTGTTTTTGTTTTTTAGAGATGGCGTTCTGGCTATGTTGCCCAGGCTGGTCTCAAACTCATGGCCTCAAGTGATCCTCCTTCCTCGGCCTCCCCAAGTCTTGCTTTCTATTTAGACAAAATATTCTGGAGAGAAGTTTCTGATCCCTGCTTCCCATTACTTTTGGACAGACCCCTTCAGGTCAGTTGCTGAGACAGTATCCTCTCAAGTAGCTGAATGAGGATGCCTCATGGTGCTATGGTCATTGCCGCTGGCGTTTGGTGAGTTGGACAACTTAGAAAGGGATCTAGTGTAGCAAGAAAGTAGAGACTCCCTTATCTAGAGATCTCTGAGGTTTTCTCAGAACCCATGTCTCTGGTTAAAGCCTAACAAGCAGGCTGGGTCTCACATTTCAGTCTCCAGAGATATTTAGGAATGAGAAAATGAGAAGATGTACATTTTTAAGAAAATATAAAAGTGATGCATTTCCATTTCTATTAGGAAAAAAAGAAGTCTTTCTTTCCAGTGAATTTCTGTTCTGATCTCATAGGAAACTTTATAAATGACGTAATTGGGATTTTTTCCAATACCAAACTCTAGTAATACACTTTTTCCTTCCGCCCATACAGAATAAAAACCAATCCTCTTTAAATAACAGATTAAAATTCGTAGTAAGCAATGAGACCCCTTGATAAGATATCATTGCTTAATTGAGGACAAGGGAGGACAAGAACTTTGCCAAGAAACCTGACTTCTGTCCAGGTGTGGTGGATCACACATGTAATCTCAGCACTTTGAGAGGCCGGAGCAGGAGGATCACTTGAGGCCAGTAGTCCGAGACCAGCCTGAGCAACATAGGGAGACCCCATCTCTACAAAACAAAACAAACAAAATCCAACATGATTTCTTTCTCTGTACTTTAGACATTCTGTCCATAATTTTAGAATGAAGAAATAGACTCTTAAGCCAAAAGTTGACCTGAAGTTGAGAAAGGCGACTTGCACATTTTACAAAACATGGGAAAAAACTCTCTTCTCTATGTTCTTTCCCTGGCTCTGTCTCTTAAGCTATATCAGGGCCCTGGACAAGCGGAAATAGCAGTGAAAGGAATAAATACTGCAGATGCTAAACATCTTGGAAGAGGGAGCACTTCTCAGTAATGGGCAATGCATATGTTTGAAACTTCCTTTTGTGTGTAAAATGAAGTGTTGTTGGGAAAGGTATGGCTTTTGAGAGATGTGAAATATGAGAGAAGAAATTTGAAAGGAAGCCGGGCAAGGGGTTGGGGGCAGGGGCTGGTGCCGAGAATGTCCTCAGAATAACAGATTGACAAGAGGTGAGTGTACTGCTCTGTGAGAGTTTTTCATTCTTCTCTCTGGCAGCTTACATCAGTGGACAATCTGGTGAGTGGCCCTGTTGGTCTTTTCTCGCAGATCTGAAGTAACACTGACTTTCTGACCAGCTCAGAGGGCGTGTAGATGCCGTGTCAAGCACATAAGGTTGAGGACTGTCAGATACGCAAATGTTTAGTGGTTGCCTCAGGTCCTGATTGTTCTGTTTTCACATGCAGCTGCTCTGAAAGTATACATATTTTGCTGGATGGACAGACGCTGTCTGATCTTTTAAAGAGCTCTAGTCCTTTACCACCTAAACCAGAAGCTCAAAACTAGTAGACTATAATCTGTGTCAGCCTACAGACTTGTTTTGGTTCACTTGCATTTTCTTTTCATTAACTGCCTTACATTTGTGGAAAAGATGGCTTCAGGCTCTTACTTCTAAGCTGCACCTTGGAAATACTGCACACACAAGAGGCAGGTTGGTGCCTGTCAAAACCTATGAAACTATCACAAATACACTGGGAGACAAATACAGGGAAGCAGAAGCTGCTTAGATTACAGATGAGTGAGGGCTTTCTGGATGAGCTCTCTTCTCTCCCTGATAATGCTCTAAACTGATCATTGCCCAACCCCAGCAGGGCAATTATTCTACCGCCCAGAAGCAGTAGAGTAATTACCGGGGCAGCAGTAGAATTCAGCCATTATGGGAAACAGACAGCAATAACCACAGTGCACTGTTTAGCTCCTGAGAACTCCTATCTCTCTGCCACCCATGGTGGATGATGGTACCCAGTTGGAGCTCTAGAGGTTTTCTGCCTGAGGCTACTCAGCACTCTCTAGACACAACAAATACTGACAAAGCAAAAGAATTGCCAACTAGAGATAATGAATATAAAAATTATAATCTTCAAACTAAATATCTGGCAAGTGAATTGATGAATATGGAGAATAACACTAAAGAAAAGATAGTGAGCTAGAAGATCAGGAAAAGTGCTCCTAAAAATATCAAAAAACGGTACAGAGATGGAAACCATAGAAAGGAAGTTAAGAAATATGGATGATGGCAGTAGAAGTGTCACTATCTGTATGACGTATGTACTACAGATAAAAAGAGGAGAAAACTTGTGGAAAAACATAATAGCCAAGAATTTTACAAAATCAGAAAAAGATGAACGATTTCCACGTTGAAAATGTTGTAATTTGTTAAGCTGAATGGATAGGACAGACCTAAACAGTAAGTAAAATTTAGTAATAGCAGAGATAAAGGGAAAATTCTGAAATATTTAAGAGCATAAAGTATTATCTATAAATCACAGGGTTTAGATTAACCTCAGACATCTTAACAATAATACTACATGCAAGAAGACAATGGAAAATAACATTTTCAAAGTGTTCCAGGAAAAAAGTCAAACCCATAATTTTATATCTATCTAGACTATTATTTAACTGTGAGGGTGAATAAAGATATTCTCTGATATAACAGGCCTCAAAATTTTAGCACACACACACATACGTACATGCACCATTAAAAAAATTCTAAGAAGAAGTGCTCCAGTGAGAAGAAAAGTAAATGCTGGAATATGCATGGAGATATGGAAAGTGAATTTGAGTAAATAAAATAGTAAAATTTTATTGTTAAAATAATGACAAAATATGTAGAAAAAATAAATAAAATTCTATTACTTAAACTCAAGTTTGATAATATGATTGAAGGATGGGGAGGAAGTTGTTTCTAAGAAATGTAAATGAGTGTTGTTACTCATCTTAGTAAGTTAGTGATTACCACTAGAAATAAGAATAGAATGACTTTCAGAACGGCATAAGGAAATCAGCCTCTAACCCTGCTGAGTCTGCTGCTACTGCCTCTGAACAGAAAGTGGCTGTGCCTCCCATGTACACCAATCTTGGCGAATTTGCCAAGGATGTCTTAGATAAGGGCTATGGATTTGTCTTAATAAAACTTGATTTGAAAACAAAATTGGAGAATAGACTAGATGTTACAAGCTCAGGCTTGGCCAACATTGGGACATCTGAGGAAGAATAGATGTGGTTAAGAAAAAAAAAAAGATTACTCCAAGTCTGGATATGTTAACTTGGAGATGCCAGTAAAACATATGAAGAATAATGTCCAGTGAATGTTGGATATTTTGGTCTGGGCTCTAGTAAGGAGAGAAGTCTTTTTAATGAAATAGTAACTGAAAGCTGTAAACGAGGAAGAAAGAATCAAAGAAGAACTTGTTGAAAAGGAATTAAAAAGCCTAAAACCTAAAACACTGACATACTAGTACTCCAGGGATAGGCAGAGATGTGGAGCTGCAAAAAGTCTGAGAGGGAGTAGAAAGAGATTTAGAAAGTGAGTGAAGAGTATTGTGTCATAGAAACCAAAAGTGAAGAATCTTTCAAAAATGAAGAGATCAACAGTGAAAGTTACTGCTAATAAGTCTAGCAAGATAAAAAATGAAAAAATGTGCTATTCAATTTAGAGTCAAGATCATTGGTGACCTTGGCCGGAGGAGATTCAGTGGAATTATGTGGGAAAACTTATAAACATGAAAGCATGGTTTCAAGAAACTTGGATATAAAGGAGAGAGGGAAATAGTATAATAAAAATAAAGGCTAACACTTACAAAACATTTATTCTGTTCCGGATACTAGTCTTATTTTCATCACCCCCATTCTAGAGATGATACTAGGGGACACAGAGGTTCAATACTTTGCCTAGAACCTAGATTTGAATCTGGTTTCTGATGCTCTGAAGATATGTTTGGTTAGGGGAGAGTTTTTTTCCTTTTAATGCAAAAAACATTTGTTATATTTGAATACTGACAGGAGGAAGCAGTATAAAGGGAGCATTTGAAGATACGGGAGACAAAGAGAATCAATAGTAGATTCAGTAAGAAGGCAGATTGGTTTGGGATCCAGCACAGGGAGCCAGACTGGTCTTAGGAAAGGGAGTATCTCTTCCACTAACATGGGAGGGATGGACGGATTCAGAGTCAAGAATTAGTAGGTGTAATGGTGTGAAATGGAGTGAATTCCCACCAGATGTCTTTGATTTTCTCTGAAATCTTAATCCGAAAGTTGAAAAGGGTGCCAATGGGCAGGGGGCAGCGTTGGAGGCTGGAGGAAGCTTCCGTGGCACTTCACCTAGAGCTCCTCTTCCCTCCCTGTCCACAACTCAATCCCTTCTGCTGCTCTTCCACCATTAGCTTTCCCCTGGACATCCATCCTCCTCACGGCCCTGATCCAGGATTACTTCTCTCCTACTCTAGACAACTTCCTGGGTGACCTTATCCACTCACACAGATCCAGCAGTTTTCAGACAGAGTCTGATCTGAAAATAATTCTACCACTGCCTAAAGGTGCCAAATGCCTCTACACTGTGTGTAATCAAACTGAATTCAAAGTCACATACCTGAGTCAGTTCAAGGTTTTGCTTTTTAACCATCTGTGCCCATTATATGTGGGCTTAAAGTCAGATATGTTTTGTCTGCTATTTTGACTCTGAAGGGACATTTGATCCCTTACAAGGCAGAGCACAGCTACTTTCAAGGCTTTTCAAGAGCTTAGCAGTCAATAAGCCACAAAGCTGCAGTCTCTTTGCACTTGGTCACTTGTGTGCATCCTGCTTTCTTGCCTCATCTGTGCATACTGCTCTTATTGTATTTTCACTCATGCAATAGAACATTATGGTCAGCTTTGGGAATAAAAAAGGGAGAAATAGAAGAAGAAGAAAAAAAGAGGGAGGTGAGGAGGAGGGAGAGAGAGAAAAAGAGAATTAAATTCTATTTGCATTTTATTCTATTGGGTGTTAAGCTTTCAAATGTTGTTAGAATCAGAAAGATAGGGTTCAAACATCCTGTCTCAGTCTAGGATAAAGTGCAAGTGAGGTTAGATCTCCACCTTACCTGGCCATGGTATATCTATGACTTTCTTGGGTCTCCCCACTCATGTAGAACCTTTTCTTTGACAAGTATGTATGTCATGTAAGTAGCTTGTTCAATAATTTACTTATTTCATATTTGCTTTTCACATAGCAATTCGTGTATACTCCTTTATCATATTTATCACCCTTCATTATAAAAATGTATATACTTTCTTGCAGATTTTTATAGATCCTATCTCATTTCTCTTTGTGTTTCTAATAATAGCTATGAGAGTTCCCAGAAGTTGTCCTCCACGTTCATCAAGCTGCTCCCCCAGGGTCAACCCTGCTGTTGTGGGTATCCTCGTGGGACTGCTGGTGGGCAGTGGTATAGAATTTTCCAAGAAGATTCAGAAAAAAATATGTTAATTATATAATACCAATGTCATCTGGAATCCAAGGCTAAAAGTTTACTATTATTATATTTCCCCATACCAAATTAAGCCCAATAAGCAGTTCAGAGGTTCTACAATAAGATGAAACAATAGCATAAGATCTTCCAATAATAAAATTACAACAATGTCGAGATGCCACCAATTTTACTACAAACTCTTTTTTTCTCTTTTTAATATCCTTAGGAAGAAACTGAAGTTCAAAAATTAAATCCCCTTGTAAGAAAAATTCCAGGCACATTAAAATCCAAATATACAAATAAACTAAGCCTTAAACCAAATTACCCCTTAAGAATTAAAAGTTGAAAGAAATTAAAATAACTCCTGGCTTCTAATTCCTTATTCTGTTTAATCTCAGCTAAGAGGAAGTTGTAAATGTCTGGATGGAGCTAAGATTGTTTTATCAATTACTGTGTGGACTGTCTCATAGCTGAACTGAATCACCTCTTTCAGAACCTTTAAGGTTGTGTTGGTTCAGTGCCAAGGCTCCCATGAGCCATGGTTTTAATGAGTTCAAAGGATTAACAGGACATAAAAGAGTTTGCAGCGCAGACTCCATACCCGCTGAATTTTAAAAAGCCAATCCCCAACTCTAGAGCAGTAATATTAGGCAGACTTTCGCTCTTAGACACCATATTTAGTGTCTCCACAGATCATAACAAATGGTCCACAGACCATTGGCATAGGAAGAAAAGAAAAGAGAACAAATAAAGAAATTCTTTGCTTAGCTTCAACAGGATGCCCGTCATTTGGAGCCAGATGCTGCCAGTTGACTCAGAACCTTTGAACTTAAGCTCAAATGTGAATAATCTATTGTATGATTCAAAATATCTAGAATAGAATATTTTGAGAGTTTCTAGCATAATGAAAAAACAAACATGTAAGGTGATGAATTCCCAATTTCACTGGGACAGATCTTTAACAAATTTTACGAATGTATTAAATCATCATATGTACCCTGAAAATTTGTGCATGTATTATGCAGCAATTAAAACTTAAATTAAATTTAAAAAAATTCAATTATGACAAACCTCCCAGCACAAGTTTGATGTTGACACTAAGTATTTACTATTTTGGGAGTGGGTGGGAACCGCTTATTTTGTGCCTTCCTTTCCCATTAAACCTATTCAAAATTTCTTAGTTTTCACTTCCTCTCTTGAGTGAAGTGCTTCTGACACCTTAGCTCTGAGTTCACGGGTTTCTTAAGTGTCTGCTCACTACAGTAAACAGACCATCTGGTGCCTGGTCTGTGGAATTGCACTGGTCTAATATGGAATTGCACTGGTCTAAGAAGCCTGCCTCCTGGGACATATTGTCACCTTGCCCCCACATATATTTCAGTTAGAAAATACACCTCAGCACATTCCTGAAATGAAACTGCTGTGTATGTTTCTGAGGCCTGTGCCCAAAGGGTCCACTGAGAACCAATCCTTCCCAAATGTGCACCCCAAGAAGCTGACGTTTATCCTCTTTTAAATTTTATAAATCTATCAGCCACATTCCTGTAGGATACGAGCAAGACCTGCCTGCCCATCCACACTAACTATACATTCTTGAAACCCTTCCAAGAATTCTTTAAATATTTTCTGCCCTTGAGCCTAGAGAATATCACGTGAATTCAGGAGTGATTCCTCCAGTTTGCTCCTTGGGCCTGAATACAGGGTGGGATTTGGGATGATTTATACAGGAAACCTTTCCAGGCTTGGCACTAGCAGTTTGAAACTAAATCCTTATTGTTGCTTTGTAGCATACAAAGACTCTTATAGCTAAAAATATTATTCCAGTCACCAGTGCCTAAAAAAGCTATAGAGATTTCTACTTTTGATGAAAAAGACTATCTGCTTCAGCCATGACTGCCTAGGAAAAGCAACCCCACCCACCACGGGCCTTTGTTGAGCCACCTTGCAGCCCCCAAGGCTCTGCTGCTGGGCAGCCCTGTGGCCATCCACGCACCTGCTGCCCACAGGTAAGCCCTTGCCTCCTCTGTCTCTGCTTACAAAGGCTTCATAGCTCTCTTGAAAGCCCTCATTAGGTTTTTGTGACTTTTGCTTATTGCCAATATGGATGCAGTCCTACCTCTATGGAAACAGCCACTGGCCTATGAACAAAGCCACCGTAAACTGATGTCACCCTCCAAGGTCACAAAACCATGGGCCCTACGCCTGCAAGCTCCTGCCCAGGCTCAGTAGCTAAGTTTAAAAGATGGCTCCGTGTTAGCCTCTTCAATCTAGAAAATGCCCTGCTCTCTTAGTAAAGCCTGAGGCTGAGAGCCACGGGGCCTGGTCCCTCCAAATGATTCTCCTTGTGAATATATAGCTCTCATATACTTGTTCTTCTGTTTTCTGTTTTCTTACATCTAAGCCCATGCCCCAATTGTTTGTGTCTCTGAGAATTTGCTCTCAAACTGTAGACCACTCTCACCCCACCCCAGGGCAGGTGAAAGCCTCTGCTTGTTCACAGACCCCACCACCGACAGGCTTGTGTCCAAGGGGAAGAGCATGGAGCTGAATTAAGCATGCCTCACTTTTCTACCCCAAATTACCAATCGGGTAAGGCACTTCACTCCTCCAGGGGTGGAGAGAGTAAAGAGCAGAGGGAGGAGCAGATAGGGGTTGCATGTATGTGGAAGAACAAGTGTCCCCCAACACAGTCATTCATTAATTTATTCATGCAAATTAGAAGTGATTCTGTTCAGTTAGGGTTGTCAGATTTAACAAATAAAAATGTAGGACTTTTGTTACATTTGAATTTCATATAAATAATGGCTACTCTTTGTGTAATTACATCCCAAATATTATATGGGACATAGTTATAGCAAAACGTATTTGTTTTTTATCTGAAATTCAACTTTAAGTGGGCACCCTCTATTTTATCTGGCAACCCTATCCTAAGTGTCAGACATTGCAGGTG
>CAUYSK010006779.1:0-34024 GCA_963575035.1 Avahi laniger | reverse complement strand
ATTCTGACTTCATCTTTATAGTTTTCATTTGTGGCTAAAAATAAGTCAACAGAAACATCATACAGTGTTTAATAACTGTTTTCACATGATAACACATTCATTTTCACTATCATTAGGGCTTACACTTTCTGAGTATGTTCCCCTCTCCTAGAATGTCAAATGTCCTTAAATTCCTAACCTTGATAGCATCACGAAGCAGGACTTCAGAAAGAAGACAGTGGTTAATTTAACTCTATGATCTCTGCATAATGAAGATATTGGGCCTTTTCTGTTGTCATTCATTTATTTTTTCACCTTTATTTTTTGCAACATACAACATAATCCCCTCCTTAGAAAATGCACAAAGAAACAAAAATATCTTTGGAGACAAACATAGAAGAGGAATATTTATATCTATTGATATTGCAAAGGAAGTAAATCCTTAACCAGGGAAAATAAAATGGAAGCAAGATATGAGGAAAATTGGATTTGTCATTCTCATGAAATCTGTTATTCATTGCAGAATAATGCAACTATAAAGCTATAAACCAAATGCCAACTGAACCCTTCAAGGTCTCACAGCATAAAAAAAGATGTAGCTACTTGAATAGTAGCAATGGCTGTTAATTGCTATTTCTTCAAGAAATGCCATGTTTAAATTTTTTTTCAGAATATTATGGGAGTACAAATGTTTTGGTTACATGGATTGCTTTTGTACTGTTTGAGTCAAAAGTTATAAGTGTGCCCATCACCCAGATAGTGTACATTGTACCTGTTAGGCGTGATTTCACCCATGCCCTCCTCCCCTCTCCCAGCTGCATAATTTCCCTTGAGTTTTACTGCCATTTGTGGACATGAGAGCTGATCGGTTAGTTCCAATTTAATAGTACGTGTGGTGTTTGATTCTTGTGATACTTCACTTAGGAGAATGGTCTCCAGTTCCATCCAGATTGTTGCAAAAGGTATTCATTCTTTTTATATATATATGTAGTACTCTATGGTATACATATACCACATTTTATTAATCCACTCATGAACTGATGGGCACTTGGGTTGTTTCCACATTTTTGTGACTGTGAATTGTGCTGCAATAAACATTCTACTGCAAGTGCAAGTGTTTTTCTGATAAAATGACTTTTTTTTCCTTTGGGTAAATACCCAGTAGTGGGATTGCTGGATCAAATGGCAGGTCTACTTTTAGATCTTTAAGGAATCTCCTTATTATTTCAATAGAGGTTGCACTAGTTTGCAGTCACACCAACAGTGTATATTTCTTTTTTTTCCTCCCCTGCCCCTCCCCCCCTTTTAAAATTTCTTTCTTTTTTTTTTTTTTTTCCTCACCAACAGTGTATAAGTGTTCCTTTCTCTCCACATCCATGCCAGCATCTATTGTTTTGGGTCTTTCTGACAAAAGCCATTCTTACTGGATTTCGTTGATATCTCATTGTGGTTTTGATTTGCATTTCTCTGATGATTAGTGACGTTGAGCATTTTTTTCATATGTTTATTGGTCATTAATCTATCTTCTTTTGAAAAGCTGAAAAGATTCTGTTCATGTGGGCAAGAAATGCCATTTTAAAATTGCCTAAGACCACGGGAAACTATTTTTATAATGTCAATAATTTTTAAAAATCACAAATAAAAATTGAAAGCATAGTATTTTATATTCATCAGTTAATTCCTTTTCCATCCTTTTTCTTAAAAAAAATAGGACCTTTACAGATGAAAAGGTCTTTTAATACAAATAAAAAATTACTGCAAGGAAATAAGCTGAGACTTTCTAAAAAGTTCATTAAATCTCTTGGTTATGCCTATAACCAATAGGCAACTCTAATAGTAAATTATCAGCATTTCTGTAGCCCCTTCACTAAAAATTTTCTCTATTAGACTAGTATATTTTTTAAAATTGTAAGAATTAAATTTAGAGTAAAGGAGCTCCAAAAATTTCATAAATTCTATGAGCTGTGTCTCCAAGAAGATATACACACATAATTATAGGCATGTGATTTCAGGATGTCTTTCAAAAGCCCTCAGAAGTTTGTCCAAAGAACTTCCAGGGCTTATAAGAAAGCTCAATGCTAGACTGGGAGCTCCCAAGGGCAGGAAAATGTTTCCCTCATTTTTGTATCTCTAGCTCTAGTATATGGCACAAGGATACCATAAGCATTTGTTACCTTGAATCATGCGGGAGGGGTATGTATATACTTGGGTATTTTTTTAAAGGAGAATACACTACTAAAAGCTCATCATGCAATTAAATCTCATTGAATCTGAAAGTAGGGGGGGCAAAGAAAAATGTGTCAAGTAGCAAACCTACTACTTAAAGCAAACCTTGAGGAACTTAAACAGGACTCACCACCAAATATGCATTCTGCTGGGAATAGAACTCATGTAGCCTTGAAATAACAGGGTTTATGAATAATAATTAACATGCGGCTTTGAGGAAAACAACGTCACCTCTGAAGAGCAGTATCAGTTTCTTTATCAAAAAAGGTTCTACATTGAAAACCCTCACGACGATATGAGGCTAGACAGGAATGCTTTAGAGCTGTCCTGGAATTTTTATACATAGTGGTTAAGAGAAGATTCTGTTATGACTGGCAAAAAATTTAAATTTGGTTTGATTATTGGAGCAACATTACAGGTAGTCAAACAAGGCAAGAACGCTAATCACCAAATGAGTTACGTTTCCTAGAAATCAGCCAATTGCATGGCCTCTGTTTGCCTCAAGGCGAAGCTGTCTGACAGCCAATCCTATTCTCTTCCCCTTTTCATTCTTCCTCTTAGTATAAAATTTGGTAAATTTTAATTGACAGAACACCTTAGTTCTGTCAAATTCAAAGTTCTCACTTGATTTCTTTGCTTATCTCTTAGGAGCAACACTAAAAGGGAAAACATTACTTATTTTTTTCTCCCATGGTTTATGAATTATATCCTAGACAGATGCCACAATTGGATAACTTCTTTCTTTCCAGGATGAAACATAAGAAAATAAAATACACCATCACAAATGCCTACTACCCTGAATTAAATAGGTAGATGTCATAATATCTAAAATATCACCTAGAAGAGAAGAAATAAAATCATATATTTGGAAGAACCTGACAGGACACCTAAGCCATAACTCAGCCTTTCAGCAAGCATCATATGTGGAATGTTCTAGAAAAATAATTTCCATTCCTTCCTCCTGTTTTAAAAGAATGTTCTTTCAGTGGTCTATTCAAGAGATAAACGGCACTCATGGTCTAAAGTGCTCAGGACAATATATGAAAAGAGCATCTGGAGCATGGACTCTGCTAGTCAATAAAACAATTCAACCATTCCAGCTTTTGACACCTGAGACCTTTACATGTTCAGTGAATTCTGAATACCTTTTGAAATGAAATCAAGAAAAAACGTTGCTAAAAATAAGGACAAATTATTTAGTGTTTCAGTGAAGTACATATTCCTGTTATAAAGTCATATAGGGAGAGGGACCCCTAAAAGCAGGTGGCTAACTCTCTACAACAAACATTTTGACGAGTTCCCACCAACATAATACATGGCAACAAAACAATCCAAATGTGATTCAAAAGATATCTTCACTTTAACAGCTGAGGCACTGGGCATGCAAAATGTAATGAAGTTATATTTTCTCTAGAAGGCAATTAGTAAATTGCTCACGTTTTGCTGCTGAAAGAATACATCAGCATAAACAGATGGAAATTCAGAATTCTACAAATGGCAGATATTAGGAATTAGAAACGTTGATTTAGCTCTCACCAAGCACATGAAAGCCACAAAATATGAATTGCTCTTTCTATAATTAAACACATAATTAGAGTGCATCAAATTCCTATCCACTGTTGCTCACATTTCTTCCTCCTTATTTCTAAATTTATGTATTATACATGCTGAGTCTAACAAACCTACTTAGAGTTCTACTCCACATTAAAAGGGTCTGCCCTGACAGATAGATGGCAGTAAACTATTTCTCAAATATAGTCTGCCATGGGTCGCACAAGCTTTTCCACAGCATGACGCATGCTGCGATAATAAGAAATCCTAAGACTCAAAGAGGTAGCTCTTGTGTCAGGACAGATGGAGAGAACAGCTGAGGGAGGAATTCGGCCAGTTTGTTAACTCCATGTGAGTAGAGCAAATCATATTTAAAAGAATTCGTAGGAACATTTAGTCTGAAAAACAGAATTTAAATTATGGCAATTTTAGAATGGGGAGATAAGAATAATATTTCACATTACAACATCACTCAGTAACCTCTTTCTTTGTCTTGGAACCGCCTGAAAACAAAAGGTCACCTGTGACCTGCACAAAGGTCATACACTAAACTAGTGATGAGCATTTGGGAAATATTTAGACTGACTGTCAAATTTAAAATACATAAACAGTAGTATATTATGAAAATGAAATCACTAACATCTTAAATATCTCAGATATCATTGTTAATTATTCCCTTTCTTGCTGTGAAATGGGATAGTCCGTCCTACTTGTGGAAATATTTAAGAGAACTTAGATATAATTTTTGTCTTATATTTCTAAAATACTAAAAATAATCTGAGAAATCTTTTTGAAAATAATTTCTTTTATAAAAGCTCCAAATATGGCTTCCCTGAGAAAGTTCAATTGATGTGCTTTATCAAATACAGCACTATGTCTAGTTGTAAATGTGAAAGAAAAAACTCTTTACAAGTTTTCCCAATTGAAATCCAAAGTAATCAACAAAAATGATTCAAAAAAATATAAAAAAAAATAAAGAGGGAAATTATTTTACTAAAAGAAAGAAAAAAAAAAGTGGGTTCATATGTATAGCATGAAGAAACAAACTGGTAGTATAATCTAAAGTCATACCGAGAGCGACAGGCACTGTGAAGTCCTCTGCTCTATTAATAAAAAGCAACAGAGGCTCTTTCTACCCATGAAATATTAAAAGAAACTAGTTTTCTTATTATTTTAATAAAATAAAGTTTTTCTTCTTTAATAAAAATTCTCAAATTTCTATTAAAAAATTCTTAAATAACTCAAGTTCTGCAGTTGATGTTCATTTAAATATTTAATAAGTATTTTCTATAGTTTGAGAGTTGCTATTAAATTTTATAATAAACTTCATATGCAAACTGACTTTGTTCTCAAGCAAACAAAAATAATGCCTATTTTAAGCATTTATCCATATCACATGGGGAAAATCAGGAAACAAAAACAGTAGTTTCAGGACTTAAAATGGATTTATTATTCAGAAACTGACTTGAGGACATGCCCTAACATTTTGATATTACTCATCAAAGGAAAATGTCAGTGACAAAGACTTCAATCCTCTTTCCTCCCAGTGGGAGAGATATAGTCTGTACAGAGAGTTGTTTTCATTTATAACTCACTTAAATCATCTCTTCCAGATATTTCATGTTTAACTCACAGTGCTAAATTTAATAAAAAGATTATAAAATATTTGAAGCCAGCATATGTACAGTTTATTCAGTTGTTTATCTCCAAAAAGGAGACAACTACTGATGAACTGTTTGCATATTAAATGCATCAAGGTCATATTCATTGCAGTTCATATTTTTTCTTCTCTTTCCTAAATTTATTGAGGCTAGCAGAATATATTGAATACATTTATAATTGAATACATTTATAAGCCTATTCTATACCATGCTGTTTTATGAATTTATTACGGATTCAAGCAGATGGCACCACTGGATTCTCTTCCACTGGCAAAGTAGAGGTGGGTATACATCAGCAGAAAACAAAATAAAACAAAAGGACCTAAAATCATGTGTGGTAACTAGATCATTTCCAGTGATTATTCAAAGAAAAATGTTATACAATATTTCTGTATTTCTGCAGTTTTTTGGTCAGCTAGTCTTTTTCACCAGATTCATGTATCTTTTCTAAATATTAAAAGGTAGTAGCGCTAAGCATGTAAAAGTCATAGTAATAATAATAATAATGATAATAATAATTTATATGATCCTGACCATCATGCACTGTACTAAGCACTTTATATACATTAAGTCTTTAAATTCTCTGAATGCTATGCAGTAAATATGATAAAAAAGGAGAATATTATTGGTTAAGAAAACTGACTTGCGAAAGGTTAAGAAATTTGACCAAGACGAGCTAGTAATGAGCACAGCAGAAATTTAAACCTAAACCATCTTTCATACCTAGGAAGATACAAACAATTCAGTACATTGAATTTGTGTGTAATATATTTGCCCTGTTGATGAATACTGAACCGGAGTTAGGGCACCTTTTAATTGTTTCTTGAAAAAGCATTGATATTAAATGTGATTTATATGCTCTATTTTGGACCCACACTTTGTTACTCTGAACATTATTTGAATAAGAACTTGCTAATAATTTGAGTAGTTGTCACTTCAAAATCTTTATGTACTATTATACAAATATATCACTCTTAAGTTGACATCCAATTTTTAAAATTTTCAAGTCCATGTGTACCCGATTAATTTTAATTTTCCTTCTTAGAGTTATGACAACATTCACATGCTTTTTCTCTTTTGATTTTGGTACTTTGGTAGTTTTGAAATGTGATAAGATAGCTTGTAGCATGATTAACAGGTTCGTACACATAATATTTCTCTACTCTTTTCTACTGTTCCTATAAACATTACATTCTCACACAGTTTCTCCTTTATCCCCTGTCCACTTGTCTCTTATTTCCTTCCACTGAAATTTATTTTTCTTCCCTCTCATCCTTGAATTTCCTTCCTTCCCTAACATCATGTGAGTTACTCGAAAGCCATTTGAGCTTGGATTTCCTTGATGACTTGTAATTGTGAAAATTCTGATTATTTGATACTTCCATTTATTTGGATTATGGACACCAGAGTTTATTTTGCAAAACAATTTTTGTCAGCCCTGGCAAAAGACATATCACTTTCATTCAAGCTTTGCACCATGTGTCCATAAAGAAAGATCATTTTATTTTAAATGCATGTCCATATGCATTAACAAAGGCACTAATTCTAAGGATATTGCAGAAAGCCTAGCTGACTGCTGCTTCTAGAACCTTCAGGATCTGTCTCTTCCTAGTTGTGACCTCTGTAATATATTAATACTTCATAGATTAATAAACTATTCTGGCCCTAGAATCAGGATTCCAACGTATTCACTGCAACATGTCTAGATGTAAGATATGTTTACCATTGGATAATCAATCACCCTAGTCTAGATGTAAAATACTTGTTTGTTCTCCTGTATATTAACTGATCTCTTTTTCTAGATCTTCAGGCTCTATCAGATCCTTCCCTAAAAATTCATGTGTCCTGTCTGTTGCTATCCATTGCATGATAATATTGAAATGGTTGAGAAAAAAGGAAAAAGGCTCTAGATATTTTAGTATCCTAATTTTATCTTTTTATCACACAAAAAAATTTTCATAAAAATTTAAAATAAACTTAAAAACCCACAGATACTCTTTTGTAACATGTTGTTATAGATTCTAAGCAACTATCTCTTTTATAGGCACCATAATTATAAGTGCATTTCAAATGCAGACTTTATGACTCTAATTAAACTCTAGGCCACAATCCATTAAAAACAGATTACATGCATTAAATTAGTTGTAAGAAAAAATAAATATGCCACATGAATTTGAACTATGAAAATAAGTGAGGAGCAACAATTTCAAATAATTTATATTTATCTAAAATTTTTATCACTAGAACCTAAAACATTTTTTTGAATTTCATCAGAGATAAAATTCTTATACTTAATTTTTATATACATATATACCATACTTTCTCTTACTTATTTCATTACTTCATTCTACTCCAAGAAATCTTTGAAAGTATGTCCCAAGTGTGAGAGACTGAAAGATTCTATATTTCAGTTGTAAGAATAGATTAGTTTTAAGAACATTATCATTAAACTCAGAAATATTCAGTTGTGGGGATTTTAGTTTGTAAGAATCAAATCAAAGTGACTAAGAATTAATTTGAAGCAAATTGAAATTTCAACATCATTGTAGCACTGATTAAGAGAGAAAATCTTAAGAAAATGTCATGTTGGATGATTACACCTCAGTTTGCACACTTGGGAGACTCGTTTATTGTTTAAGTGTTTTCTCTGAAGTCTTTGAATGCTTAAGGATTGGGTTATATTATGAAAAGGAGCTTGTTGAATATTGTGTCTATAAAGTTCAATTGTACATAGTTCTCACTGCCATCTTTCATACCATACTTCTCTAGCGAAGAATTATGTAAGTTTGAATCTAGCACCTCTGACATGGACAAGCACGTGATGAAGCAGAGGAAAAGAAACTGAAAGAAAGCAAAAATACCCTCCAGCAAGAATACCCTGGGATACAGAAAAACAAACAGAATTTCAAACAGAAGATTAAGAACAAATTCAAACAAATACATTTGAAGTTATTATGTAAAAGAAAATGAGATAATTTAGCACAGGTATTCTAAGAGTTTGAGAAGATGCTGGTGCTTATGGGAGAAGGTCACATTGCTGATAGGAGCATGTAAAAGGCAGCACAGAAAGGAAATTCTCATCAGGAAGCCTAGAGAACACACATGGCAGCAGCTGCGCCACTTTGCCCTGGCTCCAAGTAGAGGTAAAGATATAAGAAAGAGATTGATGGAAGCTATCAGATGGTTGGAAAACATTTTTAAAATAAAAAGTTATGCTTCTGAGAAGATTCTTAAACTGTGCCTAGATTTAAGACATGGAGATACATCACACTGTGATATTCGATTTAGAATCAACCTGAATTAATGTCCTTATTGAAATAATCCACTTTTTCTCACCTAGTTCATGGAAGGCTTCACAAGGCATCAATGGTCTGATAAAAGCTTTGTAACTGAAATGTTCTTAAGTACCACATTTTACTAATGGCAGGTATCAAGGAATCAAGAATACATCAAGGAAACAGAAGCAAAGCAACTTGTCCTCTATTACGTTTTCTACCACTAAGCTTGTCTTAGGAGAGGCTGATGGTTAAACACAGGAGGAAACATAAGTGTTGTAAATTTACTAAAAGCAAATAGTAGTGTGTGTCGTGGAAATCTAAGGCTTGTTGGACTAAATCACCCCCTCTCATAGGAAGTCCTGAAAAAAATGCATTTAAAACACAGGCTGAAGAAAATAACTTCTAGAGGGGCAGGTAATAGGCTTTTGAATTTTGAGTTTTATGAAAGTCCCTAGTGTGTTCTTTTGGCTTCTAGTCCTATTCAGGTTTCACCACGAGCTATGATTTGTTTGTGGCAGGAAAATATAAGAAGCATATGCCTTACCGCCTCCACTTCTGCAGGGTCATACCAGACGTTGATGTAGGGATGCTGTAAGGCGTCATCCACTGATATCCTTTTTGCTGGGTCAATCACTAGCATCTTTGACAACAAGTCCCTGGCTTGGCTAGCTGAAACAATGAATGAGAAAAGCAAGTAGTGAGATTTTTACTTTAGTAAGGAAATTTGTTGAATGTAGAGAGAACTAAGAAGACAAAGAATCAAGTCATATCTTCCTTCCAAATATTAGGTAAATTTCTTGATGTGCTGGAAAAGGAAATGCATTTTACATGTGTCTCTAAGTCTAAGGCTTTATTTGGGGTTCTTTAGGGGCCATAATGCATTGAGTATATGAGTATAATCATTTACTTAGATTTCTCAGTAAAATTCATCAACCCAGAAAATTTGTATAGGCAAAATAATGTGCTTGGGAAATCTGTGTGAAAATAGGAAGAAGAGCATGGGAAATGCAAATGAATGATGTTCAACAAATGTGTGGATGGCTGTTTGAAGTTAATCAGTGTGTATATTTTTATATTCTCATTTATGCAATGAAATTATTAGAATTTGAGTATTCAGATTAACTCCAGAGATCACATAGTACAAATTTCTTATGTACCAAAAAACAACCTGAGGAATTGATGTGATACAAATATTCAACTACTGAATTTTATTTTACCATTCTCTAATCATCAGGCATTTTTAATCAATGGAATCATCATTTGATGAAATCAAGTAGCTAGAGACTGAAGCCAGTCCAATGCTATACCAGACACTAATGAAAACCTCTATCTTATATTCATATTATCATGATTTATTTTATGGTTTGGGCAGCAACAGTTATAAAATTATATGATAATAATCAGTAAGTATGTTTATTTAATAGCACTATTAAAAGATACATTAATTTTAATCTCTAAAAATATATAAAATTTTATATAAAATCAGATTTTAAGAGAAATAAGAAATATCCTACATCAACATTGTTACTCAATTTATTTGAAAGTAAAACAGTGAAAATATTCAATTACTTATTAATGGAATTGTCTATATTGAGTAAAAAATATGTAGTCTCATTTACTGCTCTAAAATGAAAAGTTAATGGTTAAGTACTTTATAAAAACAAATAAAAGAAACTCAGACACCTGCATCTCCAAGATTTTCCAACTAAAAACTTGTGTCAAAAATATTTTCTAAGTAATAAAAAAGATTGGAACAATGATTTCAATGTACATTATTTTGATCTTCTAGAAGTACACTTCCAAAAATAATTTTAAGACTCCAAATAGACCCCCATGAGATAGTTAACCCACCCTGCTGTCACGTACTTACCCTTCCCTCTGAATATCCAAACAATTCTAAAATCTTTGATTACTCCCGTTTGTAAGAAAAATCTTTTAATAAATACCTGTCCTTAATTTGAAGCAGTTCAAATTAAAGAAATGATAAATGATTGAGGTGATGGGTATGCTAATTACCTTGATTTGACCATTACACATCGTGTACAGGCATTAAAATATCATTTTGCATCCCATAAATACATACAATTATTATATGTCAACTGAAAGTAAAAGAAAAAATGAGAAAGAGAGAGATATCAATACTGTGTGCTTGTTTAGCCCATCATCTGTTTAGCACAGCAGTTCCAAGTCATCCCTGAGGGGCATACCTTTGAGTTTATTGTGCTCAGAGTCCGCTGGGAAGAGGGAATCTGGAAAGAGCTTCGGGAAGGTGAGTCCTGCATACTTGGGCCGATTCTCCACATAGTTTCTTACTGTGGGTTGCAATTTCTTCATGAATTCTGGACATGGTGTTCCTAGTTGTTCAATTACCTTATTCCACTGGTCAATATCTGAGAATTGAATCGTTAAGGGAAAAAGGAAGTGCAGACCACTAGCTCTTGTCTTTCAATAGTCAGGAAGCTAACTCTTCTCCAAATCCTGAACAGTCGACACAAGTGAAGTTTAATAAGCAATAAAGAACAAAAATATGCAAATCAGAATTGTCAGGCAATGAATTCTCTTGGAAGTTTAAATTCACTTTTGGAACTTATATCCTTTTGGGGAACTAGAACTATTTAACAAAATAGGATATCATGAAATAGTCTTTGGGTTGTAAAGATAAAAAGTTATTCAAATAACTCAAGAAGAATCTCTTACATTGAGATAAACTTCTATATAATCATGTGATTTAGAAGAAAAAATATAATGACACACGGTAGTGATATTTTTATCCTGAAGTTACCTCAATTAGTTATATTTTAAAAATGACAAGCACACAAATAATTTAAACAAAATTCATTTACACTTTTCCTAAATTACTTTTAAAATTTTTTTCCTCCTTCCTTAAAAATTTGGAAATTTCATCTGTTAATGTTTCCACTCATATGCATTATATATGGGATCAATATAATTTTTAATAGCAAAATAACTCATCAATTCTCTGATAAAGACCTGAAAATTATATTTATCAAAGTAGTCACCTATTTCAAACCAATTGTTTTTACTTCTGGTATCTGAATATTGTTTTCAATGCAATATGAGGGTGAACAGAGGGATATTCAACTTAAGACAACAGATTTCCATCCAAGTACATGCAAGTTCATAAAGTACATTAAGCATGGGGAATTCTACAGGAAAAATATTACCTCTTTGAAAATTAATACCCTCAAAAATTGGTGCTAGCTCTTTTGACAGATAATCCACTGATTGAGAGTCTCTTTTTCATCTATCATTAATATCTGATATATTGATATCAGAGCTTTGAGAATGACAAACATCACCCATGAAAACTTTGAGGAATCAGCTGGAAACAGCTGATTTCAAACAGATTTCCTTGCCATGTGTTAGTGAATGACAGAGATCTTAGAAATTCTTCTTAACCCACCACTGCAAGCCATGTTCTCTTCTACATTGTTTATTCTTCTACGACTCTATCCTTTGTGTTAATTAATTCATTTCCACCAATGTAATGTGTGACAGTTCAAAGATCCTTACCATAATATTACTTACTTAAGTTTATTTGGACTAAAAAAGATTGACAGTCCTGTTGAAAGACAAAATTAACTATATTGACAAACTAACTGAAATAAGCATATAATACAAACACAGTAGATAGGATATTGAAAAAAGATAAAATCAAATTAATTCACAAATCCTCTTCTACCTCCCTTATAATCTAGCTGAATAAAACTTAAATTACTATATATCTTTTCAGTTATTGGAATGTAAAAATATATTACTATGGACTATTAAGAAATGAAATGAGGGTAGAAAAAACTGAGAACATTCTTTCACAAAATAGTAGCAATAATTAAACAAGAACATGCTTCAATAAAAGTTTGTCTAAATTACTATGTGCATGAGAATACAGTAGGAAGTCAGAATCACTGTAAATAAAGACAAGCACTATATAAGGTTAGAGCTACAAGTTACTCTTAGACAAAAATCCACATTAATACTGTGGATATAGGCTTACCTATAACTACTTAGACATATTTAAATAGAAAAATATTAGTGTAGTTAAATAAAACTCAAGTGCTTGCCATTGCAAATTATGAAAAGAGGCCTATTATTTAATACAGTTAGGTTACCATGCCCCACCAATCCATCTTTTAATCATTTGTCAGACTTCTTAGAACTCTAAAGTCTTGATGTCGAACTTAAAATAGAGGCAAAAAAACTGTCAGATTTTCGGTAAAGAAGTCGTTTAACCAAATTGGCAAAATAATCCCAATACATTATTGTATTCTAGTTACATTTAGCTAGAATTATAAAGTTATTCAGTAAAGGATTAATTCCTTTTAAAGTAGCATTCCCAGTCAGGCATGGTAGCTCATGCCTTTAATCCTAGCACTCTGGGAGGCTGAGGTGGGAGGATTGCTTGAGCTCAGTAGTTTGAGGCCAGCCTGAGTGAGAGAGATCCCATCTCTACTAAAAATAGAAAAATTATCCCGGTGTCCTGATGTGAACTTGCAGTCCCAGCTACTCGGGAGGTTGAGGAAGGAGGATTGCTTGAGCCCAGGTGTTGGAGGTTGCAGTGAGCTATGATGACGGCGCTGCACTACACCCGGGGTGATAGAGTGAGACTCCATCTCGAAAAGAAAAAAAAAAAAGTAACATTCCCAAAACAAAAAATGCTATTTTTACAGTAAAGTTTAAAGAGAGTCAAATATTCTATAGTTTGCTAAATAAGAATAGTTAAAATGTTTCTTTTAATAAATCACAATTAGTCTAAAGACACAGGGTACTTTCCTAGCTTAGATTGCTTTCAAGTGAAAACACTATTGTGTTCCTTGACGCAATGGTTTACAAAAAGAAGAATGGGAAGAATATTATTGTCAATGAAATAAATGTTCATACTGAAAAAAGAAAAAAAGAGGAATAGCCATCTTTAAAAGCCAGTGCTTTTGTTTTAACCAATCCATTTCAAGTTTTGTCTTCCCATAAACATGTATACATTTAACTGGTAAGTACTTGGTTTCCAGATGTTCATAGGATCCTAACATGAACAACTAGGTCTGACTTAGTTGAGCACATGATTTTTCTTTATAATCACAATTAATCAAATATAAGCCAAGACTGGAAGTCATATCTCCTGTTTCCAAGTTCACTGCTCGTTCCAAGTATTTCCATAAGGAAAAGAGCAAATTTGGAATTAATGTGGTAAAAAATTGTTTTAATTTGGCCATAAAATTGATTTTATATTTTGTCACAGGCAATTTCCCTGAAGAATGTCTCTGAAGCTCCTTCACTAGGCTATCATGTCAACATTTGCCCATAAAAAAATTAATTTTGTTAATATTTTATGTAGAAGTAAGGTGATTTTTAAAAGGAGAAAAATCACCAGATTTCCATAATGATTACACTTTTTAAAATATATAAAATATTAACTAGATTTTAAGTGTTAACTATTAATAAGATGGTAAACCTGTTTTTAAAAAGAATGGCCAAAATTATTTTTATAAAAGGATTTATTTGCTTTAGAATACCCATAAGTCATCATTTTTCTACCACATAGACTAAGGATCTGAATATTTCATAGACCCTAGACCTGTGCAGTTGTCAAAAAAGATAAACATTTATTTTTATATTCTTGATATACTTTTTCAGAAAGTAGCACCCTCAACATAAATTATCAAAGGCATTGGATACAAATGGAAAAATGACTATTTGACAGAAAATTTCCTCATATAATTCTAAATTCAGTAAATAAAAAAGTTACATTGTAAAAGTTTGATTTTATAAGTAGAGTGTGATGACAAGATAATGTGCACATGTGATTATTACTAAGGTCTTCAATAAATACAATAGGAGAATTGCAATAGGAGAATAAAACAAAGTAAATGTGAATAGCAAAGATGAGTATCTGAAATCCTCAGATTGAAAATATTACAGTTAATATCGTCAATTAGCTAAGAACTTAAATTTCAAGCACTTCTGTTACTGTAGCTTCCTTGGCTGGGAAACTTTCTAAAATAATAATGCCTTGAACATAATGTATGAAAAAGTCAATCTGTGGGGCCTCTTATTTGCACAGGCCCCTTACAAGACTTACCCTTTTCTGGATATTTTGGATATAGGATTAAGGATTCTGGATATCCTTTTCTGGATATTTTGAGTCATAGTTATGAACAGAATTTATGCTATGCACATTTAAGTCTTCACTGCTAAGTGTAATCATAAAGACTTGTTTAATGACTTCATTCTACTGGGCCCTTTAAAGTACTATATCTGCTTTTTTATGTTTTCTTCTATCACTAATTACTTTTTGTTATTATGAATGTAATTTCCAAAACTGATACCCTCATGTTTTTTTTTTTTTTTTGCTTGCTTTCTACTCTGCTCTAGGACTTATATCCAATCCTTGTGCAACAATGTTCTGACCTCTATTCACAACTTAAAGAATATCAGTGTTAGTCTCTATATTCTTAGCTATATCTTAAAGTTAATATTGCCTAATAGCAATGTCTGTATAGAATTGTTCCAGGAGAGGATATTTTATCTTGCAAGCCAACCAGCTGCCTAGGCACAATGTTGAGTACGACTGTATGGCGTTACATTAGCTCTGCAGGAAAGAATGCTGTGGTCAATCAGTAGTGTCTGCAATTAATGTGCAATAAGGAAATGGAGGAACATTTGCCACGTGTTAGGCATCATAATATGAAACAGTGGGTTCCCAACTTGAATGTTCATAACATAGGGAACTTAGAAAAACACAGATCCCTCTTTCCTTCTCATTGATCTACAAGAATCTGAGTCCACAGGTCTGGGCTGATATCACACAAAACACCAACAGTAACTATAATCCAGATGGTCCTTGGATTATATTTTGAGAAATACTAATTTAGAATATACTAACAGCTTCCTGTGAGTTACTAAGTCTAGATGTAAGAATAAAGTACTTGTATGCTTCAGTTTTATGACGCAAATTAGAATAGGTTCAAATTCACCAAAAGATTATTACACATCTACTTGCTATGGAAAACTTTGGGGTCATTCAATTGGGAATATTTAAGGAAAGAAAAATTCTAAACTTTATTTCTTTTCCCCATGTCACTTTCCTGCAAAGTCCAGAGGAAATTATAATAAGTGGCACATGCAGGCTCCCAATAGAGGGAGAAGGATTAAGCCTACCATCATCTATGAGGGAACTGAAATTATTAATATATATTGCTATTACCTATGGAGTACTACCCATGGAAATACAAAAGCTATTCTATATAAAATTTAAAATACTTTACAATGTATTTCAGTAATTACAGTTCTTCATGATAAAATCTGTTCTTGAAGGAACTTTTACTTCCAAGGACAATTGTAAAGATATGGGTAGAAATATATATACATATGACAGAGTTTTGGACCTAGATTTTCATGGTTATATTTTGAGTTGTTTTGTTCCTTTAAAAAGGTTTTTAAGGGATTTTTAATGTGAAAGTACTCTTTTCTGTTCAACCATCCCCCTCAAATTCTGGTAACATGAAATATGAATAAGGGACTTAATGCACAATTGTAACTAACATCTATTTTCATTATAAATGAGCACAGGAAGAGGATCTCTTATAAGCCAAAACACATCAAAAACTTAAAGTTGACAAATTAAGTAAAAGGCTATTTGTACACTGGCACTAGCAAATTGCTAGTGTGATATTAATCCAAAGGCTGATATTTGAAGCCTGATGCATATGTATCTTAGTACAATCTATTTCATCTTCTAAATCTATTTTCTATTATAATCTATCTTTACTTTAAATTGTAAAATGAAGAGCTATTTCACATATAAGCAAATCCAAGGTATATAAATATGTATCACAGTGGCAGAATTTTCATTAAGCTATGGAAGGTTAATCTTTGAGGCCTCTCATTTAAGACATTTTACCTAATTTTACATTTGTAATTTTAATTCTTTTTTATAAATAGCACCCTCTCCCACTTGTATGATAATCTCACCTCACAAATGCTAGATTCTGACTCTATCTGTATGTAATAGCATTTTGAAAACAGGAAGAGGCCATGGATATCATATAATTTGAAATCTCTATTTTAGAGCTGAAAAATATCAACGTCCTTTTCAAATTGGTAAATAAAATTATAAACAAAGAAGCAAATGCAAACAGCCTACACTAACAGAAAAACAGAATCTATTTAATACGTAAGAGAAGTTTAGGGACACTGTACTCTGTTCTGTGAGACCATCTCTAGAAAATTACATTCATTTCTGGGAATAACGCTACATACAAACGAGGTTAAGAAGGGGCAATCAAGCTTCTATGAGGTCAGGAAAGAATGCCATATGAAGCATAGCTGACAAAATCTTTGATGCTTAAACTTAAAAAGGAAGAAGGAGGCAATGCCTGCCCTCTATCCTAGCACTTTGATCCCTCTTATCCTGTAGCTGTTACCACCTTCTAATATACTGTCTTTTCTTATAAATTTCATGATGAAAAGAATTTTTGTTACTTTTGTTTACTGATATATCTCTGGAGACAAAAAGTGCCCAGCACATAGTAGTATTCAAAAAATATTTGTGTAATAAATGAATGTTTAAATTTACATCCAATCAGAGTTTTGTGTGGAGATAATATAAACAATTAAGGAAAGAAAATATTCAGAGAAACAAAAATATTCAGAGAAAATATTTAGAGAAATTCCAGTAATTGAAGAAAGGTTGGAATCCAGGAAACAATGAATCTCAAAGGAGATAAATAAAAAGAAATCCACACCTAATCACATGGTAGAAAAACAGCAGATAACCAAAGATGAAGAAAAAAATCCCAAATGAAGAAAAGGGAGAAACTATCTCCCAAGATGTGTATTATACTGACAGCTGATTATTCACCAGCAACACTGGAAACAAAGAGCAAGTAGAATAATATCTTTAGAATCCTAGAAGAAAATAATTTTCAATATAAAATTCTATAGCTAACTAAACTGTCTTTCAAGTAAGGGAACCCAATAAAAAACAGAGTTTTATTATCAAAGATTCCATTAAAGTAACTTCCCAAAGATGTGATTCAGGAGGAAAGAAAATATTCTCAAAATAAAAGGCCAAACAGTAAGAGGTATTGGTAATCCCAGAAAATGGTAATCAAAAGGGTGAATTTAAACAAACTCTACCTGTATGCAATGAAATTATAATATTATCAATTTATGAACCTAAAAAAGGGGGAACTAAAATATTGAACATCAATAGCATATATAAGTTGGGATAGCAATGATCTAAATTAATATGTGCTAAGATCCTTGTGTGTTCAAAAGAAAGATTTTTTAAATGGTCATAATTAAAATAGCATTTTCTACAAATTTAACTTTAGATTCAATACAGTTCCAGCATTAATTCCAATAGGTATCTTTTTGTAGAAGTTAGCAAGCCAATTCTAAAATGTTTATGGAAGAGCAATGGTCAGTCAAGATACTTCCGAAGAAGACAAAAGAGGGGAATCTACCCCACCTCATATAAGCGCATTGTATACACCTGTATTCACTAAGAGACGGTATTAGTGGTGCAGAGATACACAAACAGATCAGTGGAATAGAATATAGAGCCCAGAATTTAATGTTTTTCTCCCTAATATGTGGAAACATGACAGAGACAGCATTGTAACTAGCTAGAAAGAATAAGCTAGTCAATAAATGAAACTGTAATAAAATAAGTGGATCCCTCTTTCAAATATACGCAAAAAGATTAATTCTAAGTGAGCTCAAGGCTGAAATGTAAAAGATTAACCTTTAAAACGTGCGTAATAAAATTACCACAGAATATAAAGCAACAAAGGATTCTTAAGATGGGAAAATATATGAACCAAAGAAACAGACAGATTGCCAATTCTAAAATCACCATAAAATAAAACAGGAAAATAATCCAAATACAGAGAGAAGATATTTACAACATGTAAAACTGACAAAGATTGGGTGCCAGATCAGGAAACAAAGAACTCCTACTAATCAGTGGGAAAAAATAACACAATAGAAAAAAATGGTTTTTTTTCTATTTAAAAAAAGACCTTTTACCAAGAAGAAAATACTAATGGCCAATAAACAGGAAAAGATGCTTAGCCTCCCTTGTGGTCAAGGAAATGTGAAAGAAAACCCCAATGAAGTAGTATTTTATATCCAAATGTGTAACAAATTTAAAAGCAAATCTGACAATAATAAAAGTTGATGAGGATGTTGAACAGACAGCTACACATAAAGAGGTGACAGAGTAAGACTCTGTCTCAAAAAAATAAATAAATAATGTCGGGCAGGGGAGAGGGAGGAGGGGGGAGAGGGGACAGGTATTTGCATACACAAAGAGTGCAATGCGCACCATCCAAGGGATAGGCACACTTGAAACTCGGACTTGAGGGGAAGTGGGGAGGCAAGGGCAACATACATAACCTAAACATCTGTACCCCCATAATATGCTGAAATAAAAAATAAATAAATAAATAATAAACTATTACTTTGGAAATCAATTTGGTGTTACTTAGCAATGTTAAAAATGTATATCTGTGACCCCAGCATTTATTATTAAGAAAACCTTGCACATGTGCTATTGGAACATATATCATAGCATATGAACATATATTCATAGCATCATTGTCTACAAATGCAAAAACAAAAATCTGGATCTATTCCAAAGTCTATTTATAAGAGAATGAGTTAGATATAGAATATTCATAGACTGGAATACTACATAACAATGAAAATGAGTTAATTATTTCCAATCCATAAACATAGATAAATCTAAAAAACATAATATTTTTTTTAAAAAAAGCAAGTCACAAGATAATAATAACAGTATGTTATGTAAAATATGTAAAAATTAAACCATATAGTGCTTAAAGATAAATATACCTGTGATAAAAATATAAGTCGAGGAAATTCTAATAACAAACATTTAGGACTGTGGTTCCCTCTGTGAGGAAAGGGAGGACACGGCTAGACTGAAGCGCACAAAGATATTTGAAGGTATTGGTAATGTTCCATTTTTTAAACTGAGTGGTAGTATATGTGTGTTCATTTTATTAACATTAATCTTCAAAAGCTATGCATTTATAATATTAACTCACTTGTATAATGTAAAGTATTTTATAATTTTAAAGTAAAATGTGAGCTATGATGAAATTTATTATGTATCTCCCAAAAATTACCTCAATAGTTGAATTCTGTAGAGAGTTAAAAACATATTTGATTGAACAAAATTTAACTATTATATACATAAAAATCTACTTGCTAATAAACTAGCCTATAAATACATAAAATTTTAAAAACTAGCTATCTAAATTTCTCACTACTAAAAATAATGTCAATTTTTTTTCTCATGAAAGATAAAGGATATGAGACCTTATTAATATTTCAAGTTTTGCTATTGAGTTAGTTTATGTATTAAAAACATATGCATAGCTCATATTGTGAGGACTTTTGGAAATCATCTATTTTGAGAATGCCTTCAGATAAATGAGGATACGTTGATTAAAAATAATATGACTCCTTATAATGTATTATATAGATATATAATATGCATATCTCCAGCTCCATTTTAAAGTCTCTATTTGACTAATAGATAACTTTCTTTTTTCTTCAGGTAAGTCACTTCTAATAACAGAGAACTTTTTAAAATAAATAATCTATCTTGCATTTTAAGATGTTAACTTAGTGATATTCAGTGCTCATAATTTGTTTCCTTTAAAAAGACTGATTTAAAACATTAACCAACATGTTTGAAATCATTAAAAGACCACAGGCCACTCTCAGAAGACACACTTTAGAAAATGATTTCTCTTTACCCTCCAAGAAATTTGCAAATGTGTCTCTATACTAGAGCTCCAGAAAGAACGCAATATCAAAATGTCAAAGGCATCTAATATGATCCTGCAACATTACCAGGAGCCTAAAGCATTATATTTAAGAGATTTTTATACCCAAGTTAAAAATGATACCAGAGCAACTTCTCCCAGAAAACAATTCTAAGAAATGTTAAACTGTATTTAATAATTCATTTGTAGGAATATATTTTAATTTTCTTGAATACAAAATGTAAGAATAGTAACGTAAAGGAATCATTTTAATTTACAGGACACAAATACTCATGTCAGTCATCAATTATTCTACTGCAATGAACTTCTGGAAAGCAAAGAGTATAACATTAACAAATTGAGTCCATTCTTATTAAATTCTCTAAAATTAGCCAAAACTTAAGGTCTATTTCACATTCATGTCCAAAGGCAAAACATGGGTTTATAATTCATAGAGAATTTAAAAACCCTGTTTTATTAGAAATATGAAGTAATTTAGTTTTTATCAAGCCAACATACTTTCAAATAGCACTAACATTAATGTGATAAATTATAGATGTCATTTAATAAAATGCATATGTAGAAGCCAAAATGATAACACAGACAGAAAGACTTTTTTTAAAAAGTGTGTCATATATGACTAGAAAATAGGTTTTAGCATGAATAGTTAGTAGTAAAAACAGTAGCTTTATTTTTGCCTGAATGAAACATTTTAAGTTCTTTCATTCAACAAAAATTGAGTGCCTAATTCAGTCATTTCCATTTATATATATATAAAACTCAAGTTTGCACATTGCATTATAGACACGGTAAGAATTGTAAAATAGGTATTAGAAACAAGGCCAATGGCTAATCATAATATGATATAGATACTCTATATTAGCAACTTGATTTACTCTAATTAGACATTAAAACCTCATTATTATAGGCTCAATTTTATTTTTCAATTATATCTTTTAAGCAGGAATTTTATCTTTAGTAGGATAAAGACATAACATTTGCATAAGTGACTAAGTGTAGAAGGATATTTAACTTAAGGGAGTTAGTTATTTTTTGATTCTTATGATGGGACCCATTACACATCCATATACTAATCACATACTATCCATATCTATTTAATACTGCAGAGCCTCTGGAATATTTACTTGTTAATTATTTGCTTACTTATACAAGTGATTTAAATGTATTTCTTCAGATATTTTATATAATCATTATTAATTAATGAGGTTTTAATTATGACACTTGTTAATAATATGGAGAAAATAAGAGAAGAAATTGGAGATATTATTCCCATAAGCAAAGTGAATGAGAAAAGAATTTTAGAAGAGGGTGATCAACTTTAAAATGAAACTCATATGCATGCTTTCTGAATACATGTTAAAATAACCCAATTGCATATGTGGGTAAATATGAATCTGATTAAAAATTTCCATGCCAACTGAATATTTGTTATGATATAAAAGTATCAGTCTTCAGTGTTAAAACTGAAAGACTTTGTTACTTATTATCTAGCTATGAATACATCTTAATTTTGAAACATCTACAACAAAAAGCAATAAAGAGTATATCAGTGTCACTAGTTTGATAGGACTGAATTAAGGATGACTTTTTTGACATTATGTTGAATCTGTCTTATTTGATACTATGTTATTCACATAAAGTCTTGCTAGGAGAAAAAGTTACTCTACCATAACGCCAACTTGTAAATATTTTGACACTGGAGTCTCACAGAAACCCTCTAACTGCATGTGTACCATCAGCAGTATTGCATCTGAGACAAAGGGAATTCACTGAGAATGACACCCGTAGATACCACTGGCTGCTAAGAAGGATACGATCAGTGCCAGGAAACAGCACTGCACCTTTTATCATTTCTCCCATGATGCACCCTACCGACCACATGTCAACTGAAAACAAAAATGAAATGAACATAAACAAGAACACAGGAATAGAACAATGAATAAATGAAAACACTGGGCTACCCATGCCATAGGGCAATAGTTTGACCTTTCACTGACTGAATGAGAGGCCGGTCTCATAATCATTAGTGTTTTAAAACAGTGAAAAGGGGAGAAAACAGACTGTCAAGGCCCTTTTCTGCCATATTACTGAACTAACAATGCTACCTAATGTATGAATATTAATATTACTTAGCAATTACAATTCAATGATTAATTTTGTTTTTGATTTAAAAGGTCTAATTTGCATTCATCTACTAGAATACTACTGATTTTTATTGTAAATTATTCTAGACAGTGTTAATATGGGAAACATGCAAACCAGTCTCCTTTTTATCTTTTTGTATACATATTTTAAAAAACAATAGAGAAAAGCTGAGCCACCAGCAACCTCAAAAGTGTTTCTTTTATAAAACACATTTATTTATAATGATTAATTAAGTTTCCAGAAGTGAAATGCCAGTTCAAGAATGAATGTTTTGGAATATGCTGGCTCAGTTTCAATGACTCCCATCAAAGGGGCATGTTTCTGAACAGGAAGCCTTGTCTTATTCTCATAAACAGGGTTGCTGTACAATGGTAAGAAATGCTGGCTTTCCAAATGGGATGGTTCAACATGAAATAAACAACATGACTAAATTGCTGACACTTCTCCTGAGACTGAGAAGCAAAAGAAATCTGGAATTCAAGGTGAAATTACAATGGTCTCTCTGCTATTGCCAGGTATCGTCCAGAGCTTAAAACCAGGAAGCCAGGGCAGAGAGGAACCCAGGGAGAGGCAAAATGGGGAAGGATGAAGCAAGAAAGCGAAATCTCTCTCTTGAACTATACTTGGTTACTCACTTGTTCTTGCTGAAAAGTCAGAAAGAGAGGTCATTCTCACGGTGGGGAAAAAACTAGAATGATAAGGGATGTTGAGGGTGAGCAAATAGGGAAAGGCATTAAGATAGCAGCACAATATAATTTTGCTCCACTTACTTTTCAAATTACATCTTGTAATTTGGCAGTGACCTTAAAGAATTCCTCATGAGATTCTTTCCAAAGTGAAAATCTCACTCGGGTTAAACCCAAAGTTTCCATTGTTTTTTGATTTAACACCTAAACAAAGTGATCACTGCAAAGAAATGGTTACAGCTTTGAAGGTGATGAGCATACCCAGAGAAGCAAATGTGTTTTGCTTTCATTTCAGGAAAGCAAATGACATGCAAAAATAGGGAAAGATAGAGCAAACAGTTGTGCATCCCTTTATTATTAATGTGTGTGCAATTTCAGGTAAAATCTGTCTCACGAGAGGTTGGTATTGTAAGAATCCTTGATTAAAGGAAAAAGAAAAAAATCTCTGAAAACATATTTATTTTTAAATTGTAAGTATTCTTATCATACTGTCCAAAGTGACCAGACTGACTAAGTTGCAATTTACAGTGAATCTGTTTTTCTGTAGATATTGTGGAAGAGATAGACAAAAAATATAGAGAGCTAAAAACTCAATTATGCAGTGTTTTCTCTTGCCTGTCTTCATTCAAACATTTAGGAAAAAACTGTTTCTACCATGAACCTATCTGAGATTTAGAAAACATCTATTTCTAGTTCTTACTTAGCACAAAAATGTTTTCTTCAATCTCTCTGGCAGACACCTATCTTTTTCTGCTGCAGAACCAACTCCACTGCTTTCTAACTGTGTAATATTGGCCAAGTTACTTCTCTCTAAACCCCAGTTTTATCCCCCGAAATGTCAATGATAAATAATACTTATAACATAGAATTTGTTAAAGTAGTTAAAAGGATTATGCCTGGCAAAGATCCCTGCACACTGCCTAGTATATAGTGAGTCCTCAATAAATATTAGTTATGTGTCATCATGTATTAAATACATATATATTAAAATTATATATAGAAATTAAATATATGTGAGAAAAGTTTGTTATACATTCATATAATTATATCACATGTTTATATATATTTAAGAAATCTTTCCCATGATGAAAACTCACCACTCATTAGGTAATTCATTTTATTGTTGAAACTATTAATACTTAGAAAGCTATCCTACATATTGAATCACCATTGACTCTATGGAATTTCTCTTCACTAGCTAAAGAGGAATTACTCTGTTTCTTTGTCCAAATAACATTAAAAATGTGTGACTATAACCTGTAATCCTGAACCATTCCTCTCCTACAACTGGACAATTTTATCTTTCAGACTAAAATCAATTTTTATTTTTATTTTTTTATTGTGCTTCACATATGTCTTTAAATAACAGCATCAACAATCACAGATGGCCTAAATGGAATCCTAGTCCCTGTATTGCTTTAATCTCTGTTGGTTCTAGAACATTATTTGCTGAATAACTGGTATATCTCCCAGTCCTCTTTTGTGTGGTTCTGTGGGATACTTAAATTCCAGAGTAAAATGAGAACATTCTATGAAATTTATCTTTATGGTCAGAACTCAAAATAGACTTAATAGATCACAAATCTTTTGCATAAAAAGTAATATGGAAATATAAATTCAGATCTGAACTTCAGATGTACATATCGAATTCCATTTTCTTTATTTTAATGTATATTTCTGGGTGATAATACCCTGGAAACCTTTCTAATTTCCATTTTAATTTTACTCACCATTCACTATTCCTAAAGAGTATCCATTCTTATGCCACCTAAGTGCTAGGCCTTGTGCCTGGAAATGCTAAGCTTTGTCATCTTGAAGTACAAAAGTGGAACATATAGACATAAATTTATGTGGATTTTTATGTACTAAAGATAGGACCATTCAAGATAAATCCATTATATCAAATTTCATGAATTTGACATCCCAACCAACAGGAAATAGGTAATAAAAGAATTTGATACTAAATCTTCTTAGGCAGGGAGTTGGAAGTAGCGGTAAGCCTTTCTTCTACTAATATATATGCCAGTATATACACATACCAATATACTATAGATTAGTATATATTAATAATATCTCTATATTTCTGCTTATCAAGGTGAGACTAGATTATTTTATGAAATTTTCAAAATAATACAGTGAATCCTGACCTTGCATAGATTTTAGAATTAATTAGCAAATTCAATCACTGTTGGAAACTGGATTCTGTGCTCTCTGAGACAATCTGATACAGCATTTGGGTCTCCATAGAGTTCTGCACTAATGCTGCCCAGGTAGAATTCTGGCAGTTTTTATGATTTTGATTCATCACATCCTCCCTCTCATCATCAGTATTCCCACAAGAAGAGAGCAAATTCACTTGCAATTGTAACATTCAGATACTGAGTCACTTTTTTTAGGGGAAATGTTAAGTAAGTTTTGGTGTTACTAAAATATGGTTATTAATTTTCTGAGTAAGAACCTTTGAAAATTTCATATCATATTATTTGTCAGAAATTAGCTAATACTAAATTGTTTTCTTTCTGCTTCTAGCCAAGAGATAGAAATGATATAATATAGGCCCTGGTAGTTAAATCTAAATAAATAAAGCACTATATTGCTATTTTCATACTCTAATGGCTTGGATCATGATCCATTACTAAATAATTTTTGGACTACATGAACTTCTATCCAGCAACCTGGAAAATGTTTCCTATCTAGGAGATTACAGGTCTCTTTTAACACAATTTCTGAAATTACACTGCCTTTCTCTTTAACACACTCAATTATGTTTTTATTTAGCACAGGATTTAGAGAATGTGCTTTCATAGATTTTCTTTCAATCAATACCTCAAAGTACAATAGCAAGAAGATTTAATATAGTTTTCTAAAATCAGAACATTTCTTTGAAACTTTTATGTTTCAAAAATAATAAATTTATTTTAAACTTTAGTTCAAAGATGGAATTGTAAAAGACTACCTATATGCATAAATAAACTAAGAATGTACATATTTTGCACATGTATATCTAAGTAAAAAAATAAGCAACAATTCATGGAACACAATGCTAAATATTCTAATGACAGGAAATCAGGGAAAAATTTTCTTCTTGAATCTACCTATTAAATTTGCTTTTACTTCTTTACAATTTCAGAATCTCCAGCTCTCGTTCTAATCATGTCTCACTCATATTTTCATAAAATGATAATAAAGAGAAGAGTAGTAGGCAAACAATGGTAAAAATATATTCTTTTAAACAAATTTTAAAAAGTAATATTTTATTTCTAAAAATATGTTTGTGATTATCTGCAATTTGCTTATAGATGAGAAAAAATATCTACTGAATTTTTACATCCCAACTTTATTTAAAGCCATAAATTTCATATCATTTGAGATAACCGTGTATTGCCTCAGTACTGAGAATTTTGACTATATAGTAAGGTATTAGTTGCAAAAGTTTATTAGGAAGTAAGCAAGGTTATTCCAAAGAAGTAAGAAGGATTAAGAAATATCTCTGTAATAGATGGATATAACAATCTGTACCCAACAATTTTTGTTCATTTTACTTTTATCCTTCCTAATTTTCATATTTAATATTTAAAAAGATAAGACATTCAGTTGTTTTCTTTATTTTTTCAAATATATTTTTGTAAAACCATTTACATATTACTTCATGCCCTAGCACCCTGGCAAGGTTATATGTATATGTTTTTCACTCTAATAGAAATCTCTTGTTCTTCACAGGGAAAGGCAAGAGGGGGTGTTTTAGCAGTCCAACTGTCAGCTTTAATTAGAGATACTATACTTGAGATCTGGAATTTTCAAATGAGTATGGTGTACCTATCTTTAACATCATCCATGTCCAGAGAACTCTGGCAAAGAACTCTAGATAAAAGGACATTACAGGGTTTGCTCAAAGAAGGTCCTGCCATTTGAGGTAGAATGGAAAAAAACAAAGGTTGAAGAATTCAGGGCTAAGAAAAGAGTTTGTGAAAAGTACACTAGTATTATAGGAGCCTTTGGTAATCAAGAAGGTGGCATGCCCTGGTTGAGGTTTCAGGTGGATGGAGGGCGTGAGTGACTTGAAAGTTCTTAGAAAAAAACTTCTAAGAAAACATTGTAAAAACTGCTTTACTGTAAATTTTAATGGATGGAACAAAATATGAGTGAAAGGTAAAGTCATTGGATTTATCTCTTCTTTGGACTATGTAAAGAAAATAATAGACTTGACATATTTACTACTCTCTAACTTGAAAGTCAGCATGGGTCTAAGAATTTTTAACAATACAACATACCATATTATGTCAACATATATGCTATGAATTGTGTTTTAATCATAAAACCAGTGATATTGAGTGTATGATAATGTATGTATAATTAAGACACTCTTTACACAATAAGAATCTTAGAAATGGTCCTTTGCATATTAAAGTAATTAGCAAACTAATGCATGGAAAAGCAAATATGCATTGTTTCAATTTTTAAAATTTTATTTATTTTGTCAACATTCTAATTTAGTAATCAAGAAAGTGACCTCTGATATCACCTGGATCATATCAATCACCAAATATCTTCCATGTTTCTCAAAATGCAAAGAAAGTTTGAATGTAGGAAAGTAGTTAAAAGTTTAGTCATCAATGACAATTTCATAAGATTTCCTGATTTGTCAAGGCATTTTACTAATTTTTCTTGGGATTCAGATTAAAAAGTTTTTTTGAATAGAGAGGAATAATGTTGGTTATGATGATAAAGTAGTATCACATCATTTTTCAGTCTCAAAGTAATTTGACATAAATTACTAAGAGTAATTCTAAGAGAAAGTCAAGAAAACCTCTGATTGTTTTTAATCTCTGCGGAATCATGAAAGTTGTCATGGTATCAATTAGCATATACTAAATTTTGATATCACTTTCAATAAATGTTAGAATCATTTCAATAGGCTAAAATATTGGTAAGAATCTTCTCCCCATCAGCCCTCAGTCTTGCAACTGATCATCATGGTTTAGTGAAGTTAGCTCAATTGATCTCTCAATTATTGGTAGGAAGTCTTACTCGTAAAGTGGTAATAATTTCAATTAAAGATTAATAAAACAATTCCACTCAAAGTTCACAAAGCACATATAGTCCACTGTTTAATAGGGATTTCTACACTTAATTTTTTAAATGTAGCCATAACTCAAAACATTAAATTATAATTTTAATTATAGGTAAAATGACCTAAGAACTTAAATCAAAATGGAAACGTTTTTAAAGAGACAGCATTTCTTCTAAATCATTTCATTGGAAATTATTTACCCATATTTAAGTAAAATTCAACTTAAGCAAGAAATTTTTCACCGTAAATGTCTTTATGCAACTTCCCATTTTACTTTAGGGCCAAGTGCAGGGTCATTATCACATCCAGCACCAGGCTATCACAGGCCAATGTACTATGTAATCGTTATCTGATATAAAGGAATACGGAACACAAATTCTTATTACAATCTACATTTTTGTACTAGAGATTATTTAAATTCCTAGGATAAAACATATAAAAGATATAAATTTTACATATTGATTTTTATACAATTTAATTCCAGTTGCAAATATTTTAAAGGGACCTCCAAGAGAACAATTTTCAGAAGAATACAGAATTATCAATATGGTGCTATTATCTTTGTTTATTCAATTAACTTAGATTAAAAATGTTTTGGTTTTTCCTGCTTTTATTGGATTTTAAATTTGATGCTGTCAAAATAGACAAAAAGTAACCCTGATAAATGCTCGAAGAGCTAAATTAGATCTCAGAGAACCAGCTTGCTATGTGGAAATCAAGTGACATGTAACAAAAATGTCACATGGAAGTGAAAGATCCTGTGACATTTTATTTTCCACTAACAAGTGCATTATAGAAACATGGCTGTGCAACTTCACACTGAGTATTGACTGAGAGGTTTCTTTTATTGTCTAAAATGTAGTATACCCAAAGGCAAAAGCATAAAGAAATTAATTTCTACTTTTGAATAAAATCAGTACATTTTAGTATGAATGTAGATAATAATATTGTTCAAATCAACTAGTGTAGGTATACAATTGATCTCCAAACTATAAACAAGTAATATAAAGTAAAATGAATTTTCCTAAGTAGTCATATGAAATTTGATGGTGAAAATGGAACTTCACACTATAGATAACAAAGGAACACGGAACTCATAGTGATTCAAGACTGTAAGACTGGTTGTAAATAAAAGGCTGCTGTTTGGTTATCTCATGTTCTAGACCAGCACTGTCCAAAAGAAAAATGATGGTCATAAATGCGAATCATATCTGTAATTTTAAGTTTAATATCCACATTAAAAAGAGTAAGAAACAGGTAATCTTAATTTTAGCAACATATGTACTTAATCCAATACATTCAAAATGTTATCATTTTAACACATAATCAATTAAAATTTATTAATGATATATTTTATATGGTTTTTTAAATATCTTAGAAATCTTGTGTGCATATTACACATATAATACATCTCAACTCAAACTAGCTGTAATTTAAAGTACTGAAATGCCACATGCAGCTAGTAAGTAGTATACCTTAGTGGGCAGTGCAGTTCTAGAACATGTCATTACTCTCATATTACTAGTAGAATTTAGAGAATGTCTCATTAATATCCAGCAGAATGAATAAATACCTAAATGCATGTTCATTATAGTGTCAAATTCTTATTGAGTCAATTTTTTGTACTATTGGCCTTTTTTTCTACTTAAATAAAAAACCATAATCTTTCCTACATAATAAAAGGCTTCCTTAATAGAGCTTTCTTATCAATCAAATGGAAAGGTTAAGAAGCATTGTGGACCATATGTTCATTGCCAATTTCCAAAAAATTCATATGTAATAGATGAATTCAATCCTGAATTATTATTGCTAAAGTTGTCAAATATTCTTGTAATTAGATTTGCACTAGTGTCTGTTAGCAGAATTCAATCCTGAATTATTATTGCTAAAGTTGTCAAATATTCTTGTAATTAGATTTGCACTAGTGTTTGTTAGCAAGGTACCTTTGTATTAATGAAAGTACATTCTTGTATTAATATGTAAACTTTATTGTCTATATGTTACAAACCCAAATGTGTGCATTTATTAGAGAGTGAACTTTTGGCCATTTAAGAAACATACCAGCTCATTTATTAATTCTAAATCATGGATGGCTCTCCAAGAAATTGTGATGGAATCTATGACAGGACTCAGTGGTAGAACTCAAATCAACACTGCTTTATAAAATTCTAAATTTGGTTGGAAAAACAAGTATCTATATTTATGTCACATCTCCAAATCAAGTGAGACAACCCTAAACTCTCCTGACCTCTGGCAATTTGAATAATTACAATTATTTGAGGAGGATATGCTATATGACCTATTAAAGATTCCATATAGTGTCAAATGTAATTTAAATCAATGAAGCCATAGATAGAAGCTTAGGATGTCAGCAAGGAGAGTGTCTCAATGTTGCAGAAGCATAAAATAGTTTTAGAATGGAGATGGAAAATGACTTGCAAATAGAGACTTCTTTTGCTAGTTATAAAAATAAATATATTTTACTCATTTGGGGTCTAGTGGCCTCTGCTATTTAGGAAAAAGACAGCATTGCTATTTTGAGTTACAGGCAAGAAAATAATTTAAGAAGAAAAAAGCCCATTGAAAATGTAATCAAAAGAAATCATTGTGGTAGGTAATTTTCAGTACTGGTCAGATTATAGAAATCATCACTTTTTTATTATAATGACACCACTTACCCAACTCTTTGCTTCTATCTTTACTCTCCTGGTAAAATCATTATGTGTTTAAAGGGAGAGAGAACAAAACAGGTAAAGCTGTAGCAAAAGGCACAAGGATACAGTCCCTTCCTGGAAAGAGGATTTTGTGGCGAACCATTTCTCCCATAATGCATCCCACAGACCATATATCCACTAGAACAGGAGAGAGAGGGTAGTGAAGAAAAGGGAGGAAAGTAAAGTTAACTAAGATAATTGATTTCTGAAGGAGGAAGAAAAAGAACAGTTTGATTAGAAGGTACAATTTTCACCTCCCACCAAAAGTTGGCCAAAAAACGAATTAAAACCAGCACTATGCTATTACATTAACAGTCAGTGTCTAGTATGAGAACTCAAATTAACATTTAAAAAATTGCTTTATGGGTGCATTAGATTGCCTCAGTAGTGCCACGAAGTGGTGACACTGGGGACACGGAAAAGCAGTAGCTAAACCAAAATATCTTGTGGCAGGTGACTGAGGAGTTTTTGACATCATTTGCTGGAGGCAGAAAAAACAATATTAACTTACAGGGCTGGCTGTTTCCACTTCTATCTATTTATTTACATGTAACAGGGCAACAAGAGACCACCTTATTATTCATTTATTTATTTATTTATTTATGGGTCCAAAATAAGGTACACTGAACAAAATCCAAGAAACTAGGAAATGACTGGGACTAGAGTTTGCAGGCAGAAAAATTGGAATCCCTGGTATTTGGGACTTAGCTTTTCCTTCAGAAGTTATCTTTGTAAATAAACATCAGTTTTAGTTTCTATTTGAAACATTTCAAGAAAAAAAGATATATGAAGAATTAGCACACGTATAAAGATGTCATCTGGAAGTAAAGTGAAAAAAAGTATTAAAGGTGTTAAAAATTGTTATAGACATATATTTATTTCCAAATTGTCATACTCGTTAGGCAAACATGCTTTACCTTCTACCAACCTTTACCGCCTTCCAACTTGCTTTTTATTAAGGACAAAGGGAACTTTGGGGCAGAAACATTAGGCTGAATTGCTCCGTGGGGAAGGAAGGCAGGGTTAGGTGCACAGGACAGCGGGCATGCCTGACGTGGGAGCAAGCAGGTTTTTTGCATGATAACCTTCCTCCCGCTGCCGGGAGGCCAGCACAAGGGTGCTAGGCATGCCTTCTCCACAGACTTAGAGAAGCCAACACACTGAGACAGCAACTTGCAACTCCTTCTAGTGAGGGAAGGAGGAGGGATTTTTAATGCCAAAGCCAAAATAGGCAGATTCAGACATCTTCCCTCCAGTTTCCTGTGCATTCTTGATTCTTGATTTTTCTTTGTTTCCCCTTTGACTTTTTAAAAATAACTTATGGAGAATGTGCATAAATATCTTCTTTTCTGAATAAATTAGATGTGGGAGGAAGGCTTGGGAGGAAGGCTTGATATATCTCTTCTGAGTCAAAAGGTACCAGAACTTTGACACTGCCCACCAAGGTGAACCTGACCTTAAGAGCTTGACTTTTTCCCTTCCTCTGTTCAAATGAACAAAAGTATTGTCTGTCCTCTAATCTGGAAGTACACAAAGAAGTTTTTCTAAACTTCAGTGGTCAGGGAAGTTTCATAAAATACCCTCCCTGTAGCACCTGTACATAAAAATATTCTGATTATTTTTATAGAATTTATAAAAATATCCTGCTGGGAACTAAATAGAATAGAACATAAAAATAAGTATGAAAGGTACTTTGGGTACATATATATACAATCCTAATTTAAAACCATTTTAATTTCTAAGTATATTGGATATGTTTTTTAATGTGGCTCATTACTTACAGGAAATATTCTCATCAAAATAACATATTGCAATGTCGTCTAACAGGTGTTTAATAAATTCTTCATTTTAATCAATAAAATCCAATTGTAATACATTTTGAAGATTCTTTCTATACCCTTTCTTTTAGAGTGTTCACAAATATCAGATTTTCTTTATGAAAGCAGTAGTATCAAATTTAATATTTTCCCCTCTTATGGTTTTTGGAATTTATAAAGATTTACTAGGCAATTGTTACTCTAAATATTACTTACAGAGAAGCTTAAAGTATTAGAGAAATTCTTATTCAACTCAAAAAATTTAGATTATTTCAAATTGACTATTTATTTAGTGTCTATGAAGGGTCTCACTCCAAGAATTTGTGGCATCTTTTTACTTCTCTTTCCCTAGGACTAGCGTCACCAATCTGAGATATGACATAGAAGATGAATGGTTAAATGCAATAGATAGATTTGTCCCTGTTTTCACACTCACTCTGAGCTGAGCTGCAACCCAAACAGCAATGTTTCCCCATATCTGCAGCGTGTGTGCTAATCAGTATCCACTTGACTGTTTAATCAGACTCCATTTACAGTTCTTTTTAGCTTTTAACATTTTAGTGCTCTTATAGCAAAGCTTACTTCTCAGAAACATTCTTCATATTTTTAATGAGTGATTCTTACCAGTTGTATTTAAAAAACTCTGAATATGAAAGCTAGCAGCCTTATTTTTTTAAAAAATCATATACATGAAAGAGAACATAACTCTTGGCTATCTGAAATGTGCACCCATTTTACACATGGTACTTGATGCTGCTGCTCAGAGGCATCCCTACCGTTCTCCTTGTAGCCCATTCCCAAGATGACTTCAGGGGCTCTGTAATAACGTGTCACCACATACGGAGTCATCATGAAGCTTGTGCCTGCTGTCCTGGCCAGTCCAAAGTCCAGAATTTTCAATGTGCAATCAGACTTGACTACAATGTTGCTTGGTTTTAAATCCTGCCAGTAGGAACAGGGAAGAAATTAAAAGCCAGTGCCAAATGGAGCATGTGATTTCCATCAACTCAATCAACAAAACAGCCTTGCAATAGCACTGATGGGGTCCCCCTTGCCTGC
>CAUYSK010006777.1:0-17418 GCA_963575035.1 Avahi laniger | reverse complement strand
AGGTGAATCATTTAAGGCACAAGTTGATTAAAGGACTATGATATTGTGAGATAATAAGATATATTTATTTGATCTTTGTCCCTAGTTCCTGGAACAAAGCTCTTAAAACCCTTGCAATTTCCTGAGTAATAGGAGTGATAGAAACATCTTTTGTTATAAGCCCCCAGTTTCTAAGATCCTTGAAATCTTCAAAGTGATGAGTATGTTTTTTGTATGCTAACGAGATTACTGATGGGCTTGGGGCCCCTAGATAGGTTCAGGATGGGGGCAGGTCACAAGAAAGACCAAGGCATAATTATAGGGTTGAAATTTTTCCACTCTACTCCAAACTTCTGGAGAGGGAATGGGGACTGGAGATTGAGATAATCACCAAATGGTCAATGATTTAGTCAATCATGTCTGCATAATGGAGCCTCCATAAAAACCCTTATTGACAAGAGTTCATATACTTTTCAGGTTAATGAATGCATCCACGTACTGGTAGAATAGCATATAGAGAGGGTATGGAGTTTCTATGTACCCCCCCCTCCATCTTGCCCTATACAACCCTTCCATTTGGCTGTTCCTGAGTTATATCCCTTATAATAAACCAGTGATATCAAATAAAGCATGCTGCTGAGTTCTGTGAGACATTCTAGCAAATTGTCCAATCTGAAGGGGAGATTGTGTCAACCCCCTGAATTTATAGCTAGCCAGTCAGAAGTCTCAGTGGTCCAGGACTTATGACCGCATCTGAAGTAAAGGGCAGTCTTGTGAGACCAAGGCCTTCACTTATGGAATCTGATGCTAACTCCAGGTAGGTATTTCCAGAAATGAATTGAATTGTAGGACACCTCTCTAGTGTCAGAGAATTGGTTGATGTGAAGAAAAACTCCCCATACATTTTCTTTCAAAAATGTTGTGAGTAAAAACAGCTCATAATAGGGACAAAGGTAGAAATTCAGAAGGATCTAATGAGCCAGGAAGACTCAAGGCATTGGCAAGGACCAAAGGCCTGAAATATCATGAGTAATTGGAAAACTGACTATATTAAAATAAAGTAAGGCCATAGGCAGGAATAGTGATAAAAGTCTGATTTCTATAAGAAGTATAGATATAGCTAAAAGTTAATGAGTCGCTGTTCCCTAACTTCCCTACTACTGTAACAGCTTAAGTACCGCTTAAGTGTCACATTCCTTGACAGGTGCAAGATTTGTGACTCCCCCAACCACTTCTATAGATAACACCACTATTACAAAACCTAAGACGGGTCTTCGAAATATCTTCTAGACTCTGCATTTGGAGAGATTGACTGACATCAACTAGGCCAGTATCCATGCACGGGAACTGATCCAACAAGTCCTGCATCCTGCTACCCAGGAACTCTTATTTACCAAGAAGACAATTTCTGCTTCCCAACCCTGTGAGTTTATCCCCAGCCAATTAGCAGACCCAATTCCCTAGCCTTTGTTTGCCAAACCACATTTAAAAATCTTAACTCCTAATTTCTCTAGAATATGATTTAAGAATTTTCTCCCATCTCCTCACCTGGCACCTTGTTATATTAAGCTCTTTCTCCACTATAACTCCTTCTATCTCAGTATATTGGCCTTTATCTAGGGCCAATGAGCAAGGGATCCGATTGGGCAGTAACAGTTGTTATGCACTGAGTTATATTACCTCAGAATCCATATCAAGGTCCTAAACTCCAGTACTTTAGAATGTGTATTTGAAGATGGGGCTTTTAAAGAAATAATTAAGTTAAAATAAAATAACCATGTTGGGCCCTAATCTATTGTCTTTATAAAAGAGATAAAGACATAAATACCTACAGAGGGAAGACCAGGTGAAGACTCAGTGAGAAGATGGCCATCTGCAACCCAAGGAGAGAGGCCTGGGAAGAAACCAACCCTGCCAACACCTTAATCTCAGACTTATAGCTTTCCAGTACTGTGAGAAAATAAATTTCTGTTATTTAAGCCTATGGTCCCCAACCCCTGGGCCACAGACCAGTACCAGTCTATGACCTGTTAGGAACTGGGCAGAAGAGCAGAAGGTGAGTGGCAGGCTAGCCAGCGAAGATTCATTTGTATTTACATAGCATCATCGTCTGAACTCCGCCTCGCCTAGACCACTCCCCCCAACCCCCGCGCAACCTCCCAGTTTGTGGAAAACTTGTCTTCCATGAAACTGGTCCCTGGTGCCAAAAAGGTTGGGGACTGCAGATTTAAGCCACCTATGACACTTTGTTATGTGATAGTTTGTTATGACAGCCCTAGCAGACAAGTCCTTTAATACAAGGTATCACAGTTAGTCAAAACAAAACAAAACAAAACTAATCGATGAAGCAAACATTTCTCAGTGACCAGTGTGCATCCCAAAAAACAACACAGGGATGTGTCTCTTTCCCCAAAATGCACAAGTTCTCTACCGTCATATAACTTGATGACAACTTTGTGAAAGAAGTAGGGGTGGTAGAAAATGATTCTGAAGAACAAACCTTCAACTAAAAAGACTATCCACATGGATAGACAGTCCATAATCGCAAATTGTAAAATCTGGTTGCTCTCCTTTAGCCAGCAGGATAGAAGCTCATGAAGAAAGTGACATAAATTTTAGCAAATAAACTGAATATTCTTTGCACATCTGAATGTAGTGTAGATTGGAACCCTGCTTTGAAAAAAAAAACTAAAAATACACAAAAAGACAAATAGTCAATTAGAAAGTGTAGGAAAAGGGGAGATAAAGAAATGAGCTAGTTTTAAGAGGAAACTTTGGCTAAGAACATATAGCTGTTCTGAGCACAAAATATGATTTCAAACATACGGAGAATGAAAGCAGATCACGAGTTAATGTGGTTTATTTTAAAATAAAAAATAATTATAACAAATACTAGGTTATTAAAACCAGACTTCGAAAGACCAAGAGCAGCTTAAGTACGGAAACCTGATACTTTTTATTTGAAAACAAGCTCAGTTTGAAGGAAGTAGAGAATTCCATGGCATAAGAACAGTGTTAATTCACAGCTCATTTGTACTGAGAATTTTTGGTCACAAAGAGACAATTGGCTTCTTCCAAAAAGGAGCCCAGCCCTTTGAATAAGGATAAACCTTGGTCCTGGAAGTTATTTTTCTCTTTGAAATCCTTATGGAAATTTTTTCTTAACTCCAAACAGCCCTACAACTGGTAAAGTTTATTTGATGTTCTGCTCATCCTACTTTTTTCCAAAGTAAAAGCTGGAGTGGGTTCCAAGTAGTTTATAATACTTTCACATTTTCGCTGATGATATTAAAAAAGTTAGCTTAAAAATTTTATGATTCCATCAAAAAATTGCAGTGTATATAGATATTATACATAAATCAGATGCTGAAAAATAAAAGATATAATTCATATAAATATAAAGTCACATTTTTGAAATGGAAGATTCTATTTTTAGTACTCAATTATTATAAATATACCAATGTCACCCTCAATTATTTCAAATAAAAGCAACAACAAACTGTGGGGCAATATAAGAAAGTAAATCCACTTGGTTTAAGTCTTAGAGTTATAATGTAAACTACAATAACAAATTCAACACCAAAAATATTTATTTTTTCTTTGAATTCATTGCAATAGACTCTTACTTTGTTTTCGAACTGGCAGAGCTTAAGTTTTTTAAAAAAATTGTACTTACAATATCATTCAACACTTAGAAAAACATTTAATGGAATATATTCAAAGCCTCTACACTGAAAATTTCACAACTTTATTACTGAGAGAAATAAAGAAGGCCTAAATAAAGATGTAAATGTAACATGTACAACTAATGAAACTGCTAAAATGTTTGTTCTTCCCAAAATGATGAATAGATTCAATACAATCCCATTCAAAAATCACAATGGAAATTTTTATATAATTGGTAAATACATTCTTACATTTATGTGGAAATACAGAAGACCTAGAAGAGCAAAAAGAGTCTTGAAAAAGATAAATAATGTTGGAAACACAGGAGCACATGATTGCAAGAGTAATGCAAAGCTACAGTGATCAAGAGAATTTGATGTTAGTGTAAGGATAAACAAACAGATCAGTTTAGTTATTAAACTGAATAAAAGGTCCAGATAATGAGTACCTCTTAGATGTGAAAAATTAAGTCATGCTAAAACAACTGGTAAATGTATAAGGCAAATTGGATCACCACCCCTACTCACACTACATACAAAAATTAATTTGAGATAGCTCATAGACAGAAATATAAAACTTCACAGCCTTTCAAATAGCAGTTGGAAGACTTTCTTAATGGACCAAATAGTAAATATTCTAAGCTTCAAACCCATACTTGCTCTATCGCAATTACTACCCAATTACACAGCCACAGACAATCTGAAAGTGAATGCCCTGGCTGTGTTAAAATAAAACTTTATTTAAAAAAACAGCTGAACCAAAGGCTGTAATTGCCAGCTCTTATAGGATAATATTGTATGAACTTGAGGTAGGCTAAATATTTCACATAAAAGACACAAAAAGCACTAACCATAAAGGGAAAAAAACTTGATAAATTGAATATCATAATTTAAAAAATAATTAGTGTGTTCATCAAAGGCAATGTTAGTAATAAAAATGCAAGCCATAGACTAGTTGAAATTGTTTGAATTAAATATATCTGATCAAGGACTTATGTGCAAAACATGTAAAGAATCCCTAGCAATCAACGATAATAATGAGACAATTGAAAATGGGAGAAAGACTTGAATACCTGACAGAAGATAATATATGAATGGCCAGTAAGTATATAAAACGGTGTTCAATATCATTAGTCATACTGGAAACAAAATTGAAACCACTAGAATGGCTGAAATTATAAACCTCAACAATATCAAATATTGGCAAGGATATAAAACAATAGGAAATCCTATTGTGTTGGGAGGAGGAAATTTTGCAACTCTTTGGGAAACTGTTTGATGAGTTCTTATAAAGTTAAACCTACCTACTTTATGATCTAGAAATTTAGCCTGGTATCTAGCCAAGAGAAATGAAAACACACATCCACAAAAAGGTTTACATAGAAATATTTATTGAAGTTTTATTTATAATAGAGAAAAATTGGAAATAACCCAATGATCCACCAAAAAGAGAATGAATATACTGTAGTATATTTTTGTATAATATAATACTACTTTACAAATAAAAAGGAATAAATTAATTATACACAAAAGTGTAAGTGAATCTTATAAGCATGATGATGAACAAAACAAGCTAGCAAAGAGAGAGAAAGAGAGAGAAACTCACTGTATCATTCCATTTATAAGAAATTCTCTAACCAGCGAAGTTAATCTATAGTAAGAGAAACCAGGATAATGGTTGGGTTTCTGGGATGATGTAAACATTCTGCATCTTGGGAGCGGAGATGCACCACCCAGATGCTCTTCCAAAGAATCTACTGCAGGTAACGTAATTAACTGACAGCCCCCACTGCCACTTCTGTTCAACGTGAGAATCCTCCAGTGAGATATCTTTGCTCAGGAACTCTCCATCAGAAACTTTCTCAAAACTCTGCCATGGTCTGAAACATCTACTCAATCATTTCTTCTCTCCTATCATCTATGTCAGGCTATTCCTGCCTACTCCTACCATCTTTCCTTTGATCCTTCACAGGCATTTCCCCAATAAATCTCTTGCACATGTAATTCCTCTGGCATCTGCTTCTCAGATGATTCATGAGGTTTTGGGTTACATGGTTATGTCTTTGTCAAAACTCATAGACCTACATGAGTTTGAGATCTGTGCATTTCACGGTGTGATAATTTTGCATTTAAAAATTAAAACCTCTGTAGCCTTTCTATCTTGAAATCTGCAAGTACTCTTAAGTAATATGTCAGTACAAGAAAAAATACTTGACACTCTATCAAAGATAGTATTTCAGTAACAGACACCAGCACCAAAACATAGATACACAAGTTCACAGTATTGCTTGTTACAGAGTAGGTGCATGCATGGTGATGATATGAGATCAAAGAATCCAGGCTGAAATTCTATATGGTATGCCAGTTTCACTCATTGACGAGTGAGCCTCCTGGACAGAAACCTGCCATTACACAATTAATACCGCAGTATGGCTAATGAATTACAAGTTATTACAGATCTTGAAATCTCAGAATTATATACAAACTATAACAGTGAAAAGTGTACTCATCAAGCACTGATTGAATATTCTACTGTGTCAGCCAACTGCATTCCTCATTTTTAACTACTCATGACTTTCTTCATGGATATGGAAAACAATGATGATCTCCCATACATCGCCATTTTTTTTCCAACCTTAAGTTGTTCCCTACGTTTAAGGGGTTACATTTGCTTATATATTATCTCTCTTTCCTGAAGTTTGATATCCCATTGCTTTATATAATTGTCCAGAAATTAGACTTCTGGGAAGATTCCTATTTCATTCTTTCTCAAACTCATTGCACATTGATTCTCTTTGATGTCTTAATCCCCTATCATTAGCCCTTCTCTTATTCATATCCCAATATAATGTGACTCTGACATATAATGCATGACATGTCTAAGGGTTATTTCTTGTATAATGATTAGCTATAAACCACAGCAATTTTGGTACACAGTTGTAATTATCATTTTTAGTATACAGAGTATACAGAGTAAGTGAGATTTTCTGTGATCATTTCAGGAGAAGGTACAGATGGGTAGGCTGAGCCTAATTCAATTTCTAAGATGACACTGATAGGGTGCCTGGAAATTTTCTCCTTTCTCTAGTAAAAGAAAAGAGGGAAAACATATGGCAAGCTCTCATTTAGTCATCATCAAAGATTTATTTGTCGCCTGCTATGTGCCAGAAACTGCACTGAGTACAGAAGGGAATATATAAACAAGACACTTCCCTGACTCTCAAGAAACTCTTAGTCCAATGGGAATGACAAACAAATTAATGGTAATTTGCTTATGATAAATAATTTACTGTAAAAATATGGTAAGTGCTCTGATGAACTCACTGAAAGAGCCCCAAGTTGCCCATTTTGAAAGACAAATTGTCCAGGACAACTAAGGAAATGATCGTATTCAGATTATTGCAAAAGAGAAAATATTCAATGAGGAATGTCTTTAAAAAGAGAGAGAAAGCCTGGGTTTTCTAATAAAATAAGGGAGTCAAGAGGAAGGAAGGAGATGAATCTTATTTGAATATATGAGGGTGGGGTGGTCCTTTGCAAACAGAAAAGGGTAGGGCGATATCTTTACCACTGTTACCCTCTGGGAACACGTCTTAGATAAAGTTCAGCTTTCAAAAACTTTCTCTAATATCTTATAACTTTATCCTTTTGTGACATTTCACTTCTGTAGGAAACACAGGGGTGAGGAACCCAGCAGTGCGTACATGCCTGGGGGAAACAGGGATAAAGAGTTTCCAGGGCAGATCATCCTTGACCTGAGCCTCAGAAGCCGAAGTAAGAAGTACTCCTATAAAAAATATGAAAAACATATACCAGGAAGATATTTTTTTAAAGCCAGGAAAATTTGGTGAGTGTCAGGTAATTTGTAATGGCAAAATTATAGGGTCTGAGTCAGGGCATGGCAGGAACTGAGGTGTGAAATGTACAAAAGAGTAGGATTAAGAAAAAAGAAAACATTTAAAGTAGTTTGGATTTTAAGCTGAAGCCATTAGGGAATTATTGAGCCCTTTTAAAGAGGGACATAATTGTTAGATGCCGAACAGAGAGGGAGACACATGAAGCCTCAGGTGTGGCAAAATGCTGTTTATCTGAGCATCTGGGTGCAGATGGGTGAGAGCCAAAAAGAGCATCACACCAGGAAAGGGAGAGTCTTGGGTTTTATAGAGATCTTTTTTCTTGGGGGAGTGAGCAACTTGGCTAGAACAGCCACTGTAATAAATTCTTATTCAAACAACCAGTTTCTGGGACCCCTGCATCGCAGCAACTGTCTGTGGTCAGAGTTAGATTTACAACTTCCGGACTCTCCAGACTCCTGCAGCTATTGTTCACAAGCCTTATGATCATTATCTAAATTTTCCATTAACTGTATTTTGTCCTATACATACTTTTTGGGTTCCCACCAAAGCAAACCTAATAATCATATGATCGGATTTGAATATAGAAAAATTAATTTGAAAAAATATAGATAGTAAGTGGAATAGATAATGGAAAGTCATACCTAAAGACAGGGAAAACAGAAAAGAAATTGACTTAATAATATGTAGGATGAATGTTGGAAGTCTGAACAAAGATTGTAACAGTGAACACTTGTAAGAGATCATTAACTCTTACATAACAGAATCTTAAGATTTGTAGTTAATAGCTGGGCTGTACACATATATTATGAATTCCCTATTTACCTATTTACCTAGAAGAACTCACTACTTGACTAATCCTCTAAAACACCAGATGTTAAAAGTCATCATGGTATGGATTTCCTTGGAAACTTGAAGCTATTTGATGCAATATTTAGTGCATATTTATTCTCTTCTCTGCTCTTTGTCTGGTCTTTTATTTTAGTTATATAAATATCTAAAATGTAATTTATATATATACATATATATCTATGTGTGTGTGTGTGTGTGTGTGTGTGTGTGTGTGTGTGTATACAGATATCTGTGTCCGTATCTCCCTCCACTTTCACAAACTCCAGTTGCCATCCTTTAAGGAGAGAACCAGCCTGCATATTATTGTACACACGTGGATCAGCACTTTCACTTTTCGTGTACTGAGTAAATTAAAATGCACATGCATATATCATACTGACTGGTAGCTTTGGGTCAAGAAATCAGTGTATTTTAATAACTGACATTCAGAATCTAACATGTAAATTATCTCAATTTACATTTAAATGTAAACATGTGTCGTGTATTTAAATATGTTTACATAATGCATATTTAATATATTTACATTGAAATTCAGCTAGAAGTGAAATCTGAATGTCTAAGTTGCTGACATTTTTATTTTTCTGGCTTCTGTGTCTTTTGAGAAAGCTCCAGGTCAGTGAAAGACGTTGAAGTGTAAAAAAAAAAAAAAAAAAAAAGACCATCTTTGCAAAAGCTGCAGCGTGCTGACCTGGAAAATATTCTTATTAGGATCATAGCCATAACTTCCTATTATTACAAATGTGCACATTTTTTTAGTAAAGGATAAAAAAATTACAATATCAATCATCATATAATTCAGTCTGGATGCAAGAGGCTCAGAAACTGGTACCTGTAACCTCTGGGGACATATTCCATTATTACATTAGCAATCACTGAGGCGACCATACACCATTAAAATATGTGTGCTGCACCAGTGATGCAGGAATAATAAGCAGAACAACTTGCGGTGTCACTTCATATAGGAAAACTGTGGACATCTTGTTGATGTGAGAATCTTGTTTACTTTAGCTAAAATATAATCACCATCTCTAGAGATATGATAAAATAAAGGATGAACCAAAGCTATACCCAAGGGATATATCTTCGTTTATCTGGTTTGTCTGTACTGAAGACACAGAACGAAACCTGAATGCATTGAAGTTAGTGGCTAGACTCTGCACAGGCAGCGGTGTAGAGCTGATTTTTCACTCATTTACTAAACAGTACGCTGTTACCAGCCTCAAAGACAGCTTGTTTATAGGTTTCTTTGCAGAGAGAAATAGACTGGGCTGAATAATTTGGATTATGTGAAATACCTATTTTTCCTTCCCTTTATTACATTTCCATCTCTAAATGGGGATGACAAAACAGATAATGGCATGCTCTCACATACAAACTCACTAAGTTATCATTATCATTATAATTCTCTCCGAATTGTTTTGAAAACAATATGCATTGATAAAGGCCTAAAGGCCGCTCATTGGATCTCCGCTGTAGGAAATAAGGATATACATAATCAGGGAAGCAGTGCACTTCTGAGGTAATTAGAATTGTTCTTCTCTTAGGTCTTTGAAACAACTAACCAATTCACCTAGCCATTCAGAACATGGTTAAGTTCTGTGAGCATCAAATTATAAAACCGTCTGGGTCATATTAAAAAAGGAAAACTTATAATTTTCAATGCTCTGCTGCAAAGTGATACATAACAATAGCTAATAAATAGATCAAGATGATTGGCTACCAGAAAAATCTTTAAGTCAAAATCTGCTAACATCCCATACACCTGAGCAAATGATTTAACCTTTCTGTGCCTCAATGTCCTTGTATGAAATATGATAGTAAGAATATTTACCAAATGGATAAGATTAAGTTTGATAAATTTAACTTTAAACATTGTCATATCCTGTCGTAAAGATTATTGTATTATAAAGATTAAATGTATGTAAATTGTTTAGCACAAAATAAGTGTTCCAGACTTGATTCAATAACCTTACTGAAGTTGTATCTGTTTTTAGGGTGCTGGTAAATATGTTGAATGGTAGTAATTGTGTTATTCAGTAAAAATTAGAGAAATAAGGGACAGCATAAAAAGCTAAAAAACAAACTTCGTTAGTCTGCCGTTAGTGACTTTTCAAGGTTTCCTTAAAGCATCTTGATGTATCTTTCAAAGTCAGTGGCTTAGATTGTTAGCTGTTAAGCCAAAAATTCAAATAAAAAACCAAAATAGAATCTATGAATTAGTCCCAATCTTAATTCCAATCCTTTCCTAATCCATTTCATTTTATTCACATCAGTTTAAACTGGAAAAAGAATTGGACACGTTTTTAATAATAATCCAATTAATTCAAGATTTTTGTTCAAGTGAAGTACAAAAGACCAAAGAAATTTATGTTAAGTGCAATTTAAATGAAGCAAAGTAGATTTATTTTCAATCTATATTCCAATTTTTCATGCTTTAATTAACATTTTGGCTATTCATTTTAGTAACTATTATCCAACTTTGCCAAATAATGATCATAATTACATTTACATTTTGATGGAGAATTCTGAGTGCTTATTACTCCATAACTAATGCACTCATTAAATGTATTTTAGTTATAAACATATTTAGGTGCTGTCAAACTCAATTTTATAATAAAAAAGAAATCTCGGTCATAACACTTAAAAATTCAAATCACAATACTAACTTGGCAAATTAAAGCAAACTGAAACTGTATTCAAAGCACACGAAAGACGGAATCTTCAGAAAATGGCCATATACTATTCATATTTCAATTATTTTCTTAAAACCTAAGGTTTAAGTTATCATGCCATTATCCTAAGGAGAGATTTATCTACTAAACTTTCTACTTGTATTTACTTTAATATTGCTTAAAATTTTGACATAATTCAATATGATTTCAACTCTCAGCTAAGGGATTCAAAGATCACAATACCTAAAAACAATGAAGTAAAATAATTATTCTCACTAGATATATCAATTCAATTTATTGGCAAAACACATGAACATTTCTGTAACAATCTGAATTTAATGGGATATCCATTTGCCTTGCTATCTCATTAAAGCTGTACTAGTTCATGTGCTACGAATCACTTTTAATAAGATTCTACTCAAAAATTATATCCATGTATAGAAGTAATAATCTTCAGAGTATAGTACAGTACATGGAACATTCTGGGTTTTCAATAAACTTATTAATAAACAAATATATCCACAAATAAATGAACAAATTAATAAAAGGTATATGTATTCTTTTATATTTTTCTATTCATTATGAATAGTTGGCTGTCATGACCAGTTAAAATTTCTTGCATACATATCTTTTCCACTTTTGTATCTCTAATCCAGATGGATATAATAGGTGATCAATAAATATTGATAAATGGGAAATAAGAAAGGAAAATGGGCAGAAATTGAGAAATAAGGGAAAAATACAGAGTAATGAGGAAAAAAGGAAGGAAAATTAATCTAATTGAAATAGTTAAATTTACATATTTGACATTGATTTTCAGATTCTCTGCATTATAATGGTAATTTCCATTTTTATTTCCTACTTCAAAACAAAATGAGGTTCCAAATAGAAAAATAAAATATCTATGGTATATTATCATCTAAAGTTTAAAAGTTATGGAACCTTAAATATCTTGGCTTTCAAACAGATATAGATAAATTCAAAATTCATTCATTACATACATTTATTATTTGATTATATTAATATCAAACCAAAACAAAAACATAAAGATGGTAGAAAGAAACTATATCATTAAAATGCCCTTCTCAATATTTGATAAATTGTTTTTTAAAACACCAAAATAAGCAAGCCAAAAATATGTTCACTACATCCAAACAAGGAAAAGCGATAGCTAAGAGAAGTAAAGAAGACACTAAAATGGTGTAGCTGAGGGTGGAGGACATGTGACCTCAAGGTCACATGTGGCCCTCCAGATCCCCAAGTGCCACCCCTCAACAAATCCAAGGTTCATGGAACAAATTCCTATAGCTTCTAATTTTCATTTCAACCCACCCCAACAAGGAACATAAATGAAAGAATGTAAATGGTAAAAATATCAAATGTTACTAATAATCATTAAATTGAGAGAGAAGCTCATGGAGGATGCAGTAGGTAGCACCAAGGAAAAGAATGCAGTGAGTGAGAGTGGAAAGTCGGGGAGTGAGAGGAACTGGGAGAATGGAAATGCTAGAGTGGAGTGCCTACCCCAACCTGTCGATTTAATTCTCAGTGAAGTAAGTAGAGACAAAACATTAATGCTCAATATGTTGTTTATCTTAATTGTGCAGAAGGGCAAAAAGGAAGACAAAATAATCATAGTATCAGAGTTATCACTTCCGGCACTAACGATGGACTTAGCAAACATAAAGACAAAAGAAAAAAATACATAAAATCCTCTGAATGTGCAGAGATCCCAGGGAAAAGTCGCTAGGCAAATCCCATTTGAAATCTCCTCTACATTGTTATACTATCTTGCCCATGGAACCAATTAACCTCATAATTCATGCTTTATCAAGTTCTCCTTTTCCCTGCTGATTCCCAGAAGAGAAGGGTGCCACTGATAAATGCATAGCCTGGTCTGGCTCTTTCATCTTAGCAAGACTTGGACATGCATGTTGAATTGGAGCAAGGATCTGCTGCTCCAGGATATTACCTTAGAAGGGAAGATGCAGTCCTCAAAGTAAGTTTAGTAAGTCCCGGTAGAGGACATTTAGCAGAAGCAGCAGCAACAACCAGGACCTCTTGCAAGGCTAAGGAGGACGTCCTCAGGCTACAGAAAATGAAATAGGAGGAAACTCTTACTTCTCTCACTGTTGCTATAAAATAAGGTGTGCGGGAAGAAACCTTTCACATATTGCTACAGTTTTAATGCGTCCCCTCAAAACTCTTGTTGGAAATTTAATCCCCAATGCAACAGGGTTGAGTGGTTGGGCCCTTTGGGAGGTATTTAAATCACGAGGGGTCTGCCATCATGAATGAAGTAATACTGCTATAAAAAAGGCTTCCTGGAGTGAGTTTTCTCTCTCCTCTTCTGCTATCTGAGGACATGCAGTTTCAAGGCACCATTTTCGAGGCAGAAATTGGATCATCATCAGATAACTGAGCCTGCCAGAGCCTTGATCTGGAGCTTCCCCATATTTAGAACAATTAGAAAACAAATTCCTGGTTTTTCATAAATTATCCAGTCTGTGGTATTTTGTGATAGTAGCACAAATGGACTAAGACATAGGTCCAATATCAGAATAAATTAGAAGTTTGTCTCTACCAGTCCTTCTGTATTAGCTTTTGTTAGAGAAACAAACAATCTTCACCTCTCAGTTACTTACAATAATTTTTTTTTTTATTGCTCATTTTACAGGAGGGTTTTTAGGCTGAACTCCACTGGGCTCATCTCTGTATCTTGTGTCCTTATTATGAGATCCAGGCTAAAGTAACACCACTACCTAAAGTGGGGACTTGGGGGTCGGAGGCAAAACACAGAAGTCATTTAAAATGTCTGTCCTAAGGTGGCAAATGTCACACTTGCTCATATGCCACTGGCCAAATCAAGTCACATGCTCAATCTCAAGATTAACGTGATGGGAAAATACAATCTACCTGTAGAGAAGACATGGCAAAATCAAGTGGCAGAAGGCATGTGATCCCCACACAGGAAGGAAGGAAATAGGAAAAATAATCCAGTCTTGCATGTCATGTTAACTATGAGAAAAGCAAGAAGTGTGTACAAGACAATTATGCAAATGTAAAACAAAAGAAAGAAAATAAAATACACATTACCAAAAGGATGATAATTTCAAAAAAAATATAATTTTGAAATTAAAAAAGAATACTGCAAGAGTTTTATATTTTAAAATAAATTAATAGGCACAGTAATGCAATAAACTGAAATGGTAAAACAATTCAATAAGCAATAAATAAAAACGAATATTTGAAAAGTAAAAAAATTGATAAAGGAATAAACAACATTATCACATAAATAAGAGTTAATAGATGACATAAGATAGAAAATTTTCATCAAATGAAGAAAGCTTTAGGCATGAGATTCTAAAAGGCATAACTTTTCTATGGCAGCTAAAACAGGATTATCATTAAAATTTATAGTGTTTAAATTTATTTCTCAATTTATTAATTTAGTCATTCAACAAATATTTTTCAATTGCTAGCTATTTGCCAGTGATCGCTCTAGGTACTCGGAGATACAACATCACCAAACAAAGCAAAGAAATCCCTGAATTCTAATCAAAGAAAACATTAAAACTCAAGGATAAAGAAAGAATTGTTTGAACGGTTGTAAGAAAAAGCAAGTAGTTTACATAAGGGAAAGAATCAGGCTAGATTTTAATTTCATTAAAAGCAGTATCCAATGCCCAAAAAGCATAGAAAATATGTATAAAATCCTGAGTGAACTGCAAAGGAAATTATTCTTATTTATCAAAACATCACAATCTTTCTATAATATTGTTTTCAAATAATTGATCTAATTTTCACCCTAGAGGTTCTACCCTTAAATTGTTACTAATAATTATAAGGCATATATTAGTCAACACTTCTTTTAAAAAATTCTTACACTTGAAATCCTTATACTTATCTTCAATTCATTATATCTTCCCCGTCCCCAAGTTGACTTCATCTCTTTTTATTTTAATCTTTTAGATTATTATTCAACGTGGCATTAATTTCTCTTATTAAAGATTTATCATTAATTCAGTGAAAGTCAACTGCAAAGATAGAAAATACTATCACAGCATTTCTTGAACTTATAAATCATGCTTTTATATTTTATATAATTACATAAAATTTATAATTAACTCATATAGACCCTATTTGCACTTTAAGATTTAGATGATCTTATTCTTAAGGATGAAATCATTATTTCATTGCTATTATGTAGTAAAAATAGTCTATAGTCTAATTTACTTAAAATTAGATAATATACAAATGTATAATAAATTCATAATATGTTATAAAATTATAAGTAATATTAAAAAATCAGGTTAAAAGTAATAGGGATGCCAGGGAGGTGCATCTATAATTGTGTGTGGGGTGAGGATGGAAGAGTTGGAGCTACAGCCTGTGATTGCAATGAGGGAACAAGATTAGAAGAGAAAGCAGTTCCTGAAATCTGGAAGCTAGTCTGTCACTATCAGCTAAGTTGCGGTGTTTTCCTGTTCAACATAAACAATTCCACACAACACTAACATCAGACAAGGCTACTCTGACTGTGATGTATCAAGAAGAAAAATAGATTATTTTGTAATTGTGTCTAAATACAGACAAAATACGAACATTGTTCAAACTTCTGAAATATCCTACATCTTCCTGTCCTATCTAATATAATACCAACTACAGCTTTAGCCTGAATTAATTCTTCCTGTTTTTTAAATAAGATTTATAAAGATTCCCAATCATAGAATCCCTACACTGCCTAACAGCACCCAAATGAATAATAAAGTCCTGCTTCTTAAGCCCTTTCTAAAATTACCCAATATAAACCCATATCCTAATAATTATCCTTATGTGATACTCTCTTACTTGGATGTCCTGTGGTTCTTCATGGTGGACATTGTTCCTCCTTCAAATGAGCATTAAACTCAACTTGTTCAATTATAGGTTTATCATTGTTGATTTCCCATGGCGGTAATGGTTTTAAATGTGAGAATCTCATTTTGTACGAAAAATAATAAACTTTGCATCAAATTATTTGGTTTAAAAATTTTCTATATTTATAACAAGTGCAGTCATCTTTTAGAAACAAAATATGAATAATTTTTATTTAATATTTCAGTGTTTTTCAGCACCATGTCATGTTTTGCAAGTACCTATGGCTTTGAAATATAAAAAACCTGGGATTTATTTCACCCTCTTACTTATACACCATGAAGCACTGAATAATATGTTTAATATGTCTCTGTTTACTCATCTTAAAATAGGAACAGACTATCTCTTAGAACTGCTTTAACTGTTGAATGTATATAAAGCACAGTGCCTATCATGTAATAAATTTTCAACAGATACTTGTTCATATCCCCATTATATGCACCCCTCATTGTCTTAGGGGTTAATGTGTATTTAATTATAGAATATCAGAATATCACACTTACATAATATCACATAGGTGCGTCAAGAATGGCATAGAAGATATATCGGAAAAGAAGATGTCATTGAAAAAACTAAGCCTCCCCCCATGCCTTCCCCCACAAAATAGGGCAATTCTCATGTTGGCCTTGGACTAAATCACTTCTCACTTGTAGTTCTCAAGAATAACTATGGAATGTTCTGGGAATGCAACATCTTGAGGTAAGGAAGAGCTTGCCAGAATAGCTAGGCTCTTGTTCCAGTCTCCCCCTACAAACAGGATTTCCTTCAACAATTTATCCCAGCACATCCTTCTCGCCAAAGTATAAAACCCAGAACAGGCTGCTTTCCATGTCCCTCAGCTGGGGTGCAAGAGAGAGGGGACATAAAGACAAGACTTCATCCACCCAGGCAGCTTTCCTGAGCCTTGAGTGACTAGCTCACAATGACTCTTAGGCTTCTGTTGTCCCTTGCTGTCTGTCTATAACTCATAAACCCACTGCACATAACTTGTGTGCATGTGTATTCTGTCTCATCAGACTCAGACATGTTATTATAATAACCAGTGCTAAGTGAACCTAATTCACAAAATTGGCACAGTGATTAGACAGGGTCCAGTCTAACAGAACCATGGCTTTTTGGTAAAGCGAGAGGTGATGTTCCTCTCCCGCTCTCTGTTCCTGGCCCAAGGTAGATATGTCATCCTGGGGGTGCAGGGGCTGGACATATAGCTGGATGTTTTTGGGGGACGTGGTGGGTGTTATCTGAGACATGTCACCATGCACACATCAATGTAAATGAGCTGGCTGTGTGAACTGAAGCAGAAAGAAGGGAACATGGAGACACGGAAGTATGGTGCATGGTCCCCTGGTTCTTGTGCACTTAAAGTGATAGCTCATTCCTGGGGCTGCGGAGCTCAGGAAACAGGAACTCAGATGCACCCTGAGACACCTGAGAGGGAACAGCAAAGAGGTACTCAGATGTTCTCTGAGGTTTCTAAAA
>CAUYSK010006776.1:0-19060 GCA_963575035.1 Avahi laniger | reverse complement strand
AAGTATTTAAAGATGTTTTGTCATGGGCAAATAAGTGGAGATCAACCATAATACATTAGTAAGCAAAACATGCTATTTGAGCAGTTAGGACTTTGTCTGAATAAGTAACATTTTTCAGGTACAATCATTTTGCAAAGAACGGTATATTTGAGGAACTTGTGAAGGCAAAGCAGAGACTCTTGAATCTTGCATGGATTCTGCTATTTTTGGGTAACAGAATGTTCTCTCTTTAGAATAAACCTTCAAATTCCTTTTATTTTTCTACTAACTGACTATGTGATTGGTTTTTCCTTTTATTCTACTCAAGTGCTTTGTTGACAATATTTACAAAGATATGTACCAGGAGAAAATTTTCATTCTTCTGTTTTCTTTAGAAGTTGAGCAGTCCAGTATACAAAAGATCTTTTGCGATATAAAATAGGAGACACAAATTCTCATCCCAGATCTATTACCAATTAAGCTAGCGGTATATATGATTTACAGAAACTAAAGTATTCTCACTGACTCCCTCGGTTCTTTCAACTTATAAAATAAAGAGTTTCAATATCTACACTTGGAGAGTTCCCTTGCCTCCCCTACCCCCGTTCTTTCCTTTAACATTGAAATGTCCTTTTTGCATAGCAAAGAAAATCATAAAGAGTAAAAGTTAATTAATGTTACACCTGATGCCGCTCTAGTCTAGCATTGCTTTGATAAGGATAACGTCTCTTTATGGAGCAGATTTAAATACCAACTCATTTCAAACCCATAGTGTTTAAAAGTCCCTTGGTTTAGCTTACTTTTTCACTGCTCATTAACTTTCTCTCTTAAACCATGGGAATATGTAGGATGAGAACTTTAGATTACAGGTGAAATGAGCACTTAATAACTGCTTTCTTCTTGGCTCAGAAATCATCCTAAGAATTATATGCAGTAAGAAGAACGAAGCAAATTGTGTTATAATCTGTTACATAATGCCAGTCCCCAGACTTACTCAAAGTCTCCAGTTAGCACACTGAGCAAGAAATTCCACTTTATGTAAAGTTGAGGAAGAGATTGCATGTAGAGAACATCCACTAGCGATGTACAATATCCCATCTTTGCTGAGGGTCAAGGCAAACCTTTCTGTGACTGTTCTTTTTGTCAGAAAGTGTGATAACAACAAAAGACAATTCCACAATGACCTTTCCAACTCTAAGAGGCACGATTTTTCAGTCGAGGATATGCAAATAGCTATGCTTCCTATTGGAGCTTCAAAACAGTGTCTCATACTCAATTCTAATTAGCTATAAAGGAGATATTTATCTCACAATTATGTTGTTACACAGGTGTGTTGCTGCTGGAAGAACCATTCCACCACTCAGCTCGACGGTGTGCATATGTTCATCTTGTTTGACTTGGTTTATGATTATATGCAGTAGCACTGCCAAATAAATTGTTTTCAAAATGTTAACTACCTTATGCAGAAGATTGGTTTGCTATCATTTCGGTATATATAGCCTTGCTTCCTTCATGAGATCGTTTCTGTCTTCTAAATTTGCCCAAGTGCAAAACGGAACAGAATCCCCAATCCCTCATTCCCCGTGAAGACAGAAAAGGGTGAGTCTGAGCATAAACGTGGATAGGATGAACATTTATTTACAAGACAGAAGTTTAGCTTCTCAATTCTCCCCATTCCTCTTTTTGCTTAAGGGTAAGGAGGCAGAGGAAAAAAAGTTAACAGAGGAATATAGGGAATGCAGCACATCAGGCAGGTAGCTAAAGCAATTCTACAATACTCTATAGAGTCACAGAAACGGAAATATTATTAGATGCTAATGACCAGAGATTTACATAGCTCAAATCACCGACAGTTACATTGCTGGGTAAGGAAACTATTGCAATAACTTTCAGCTATTTCCCTCGCCAACAGGCAAAGGAGTAAATAAAGCGTGCAGGAGGGTCACTAGTATTTACTTTGTCCTAACTATATGCCAGTTTTTATTTGTTAGGACCTCAAAGCAAGACTGAAATAAGGCTGACGCCATTATCTCCATTGTTCAAATGGGGAAAGAAGGACTTAGAGAAATTGAATGATATCAAAAAATCCACATATCTCATGAGTACCAGGGCATAGATTTCAATATAAGTATGTGTGATTTAAAAATCATGTATGTACAATAGTTTTTCAAAAGTTCTGAGTCACTTCTCAAAAATAAGGGACCAACCAAGCCCCACTGATGTATTCTTGCCTTTTCCCATATCATGTTTCATTGCCTAGAATCTTCCATGCATTTTTCTTTTGTTACAGAAGAGAATATAGCAAATTCTTTGTCCACAAGGACCATCCCTGAATCACCTCACCTCAGTTTCAATGAGGTAGCTTTCGATAACATGTTTCCCTTTTTTTCTTGCCAGGGAAAGTGAAAAAATGTTTCATGAATATTCAGAAAGAGAGATGTTCCGATAGCCGTTAGCACTCACCTATAAGGCAACATTGAATGAAATTAAGAATATACAGCATTCTGAAAATAACTGAAACTGAAACTCAAAGATATATAGTATATTCTATTAGTATTTAGAATGCCCAGAGACCTTTGACTCAATTCTCATGGGTATATAGTATCATATTTCAAATCAACACATTAAAATACTGATTTATAAAATATATCTTTTTCCAAATATTTTATTAACATGAACTTTAAAGGGGGTTCTGGACATAACAGCAAAAATCTGACATTTTCCTAATTTATTTGATACTATCATGTTCCCACAGCAATAAAGAATAATTATAACAAAAAAAGAAGCTGTTAATAAGATTTAAAGTAATAGCTAACTGAGCATGTGTCAGAGAAAATGAGAATGAACATCAGTAAACCCAGATCTCTTTATTCTATCTAGTATATCAGAAGGACATTCCTCTCAATGAGAGTTTGCATTTTGCTTGGACGTTTTCAAAAACCAATGACATTTATAATTTAAGAAAATTTATTAAATTTAGTACCCTTAATGAACATCTAATATAGATACAATAGACTTGGAAAATATCGTTTTCAATTCTGAACATAGTAACCTAGGAGTAAAACATTAAATCATCTTCAGTGCTTCTTCAAAGGATTATTATTTTTTCCCAAATGTTTGGAAGTAATAAGCTTCCTTTATATGCACCAATGCAAAAATTACTTCTACCTCTTGAATCAGCTTGGTTTTTAAAAGAGCTTCGTTCTGGCTATTCAAAATATATGCAATAAATTACAACGTGTCACTAAAGTTTTCATAGTTGTTCACATATACATACAAAAACACATGGGCTTGGGTTTGGCATTTAGCATTATGAAGTCCAGACATCCAACCTACCTTCTATCTGAGTCAGTGGAGATTTTTAAGCCATTTTGTTCAGTGTCCTGGGAGTTTAAAGCTCTCCTCAGATGATTCCAACATGCATCCAATGTTGAGTACCGCCTAGCCCTTATGTTCCTTGACGATCGATTTTCTGTTACCACTCAGGGCACTGTGCTCATCAATTCAAGGGGTTGCAGCTGGAGACAGCGCCAGACGTTTCCTAATGTCCAATCAATAGCTGGGAAGTCACCACCTTCCCCACCTATGACAATATAGCAAAGCGATTCTGTCTCATGCTTGGACTGGCCAACAAGTGACTGAGTAAGCCCCTTGGAGTTGGAGGCTTTTATTCCTGCAGAAACAAGGAAAGATCCAAAACATCTGGTTTGTCCCAACCCACATCTCTCCTAGCATCTTTCATCCCTTTAATTTTCTGTCTCAGAATTTAATTAGTTTCTATCATAGAATTCACCAAAATGTTTTATTCATGTGGATCATATTGGGTGTTCTTTCATGGTAACCATGTAATCCATGAGAACAAGAACATTTTTCTTTCAGCTCCTATTGAAAATTCCTGCTGGCACATTGACAAGCCAAAGCAGGCCTCCAGGAAGCATATTTTGTTGCATAAATGAATGAATGATTACATGAAAGAGCTGGAAAGGAAGAGACAATAGGATAGGTGGTCTTTGCAGAGGATCAAGAGCTTCTGATTTCCCTCCCACTGGTGCACTTTGGAAATGGGAGCTCACAGCAGTGACCGGAAGGAGGAGCTGCTTGGGAAGGTCCTCATGGTGTCTGCTGCTCGCACCCTTGGGACCTCAGCCTACCTTCAGGGGTCTCAAGGATCATGTTTTAAATTTAATGTGTGTCCTTTTAAATTGCTCTGACAAACAACAGGTGTTTAAGGCTTTTACTTTCGCTTTACGAAACTTCATGAAAAGAAAGAGTCAATCCTACAGGTCAAACATTGAGAGGACAGACACTAAGACCAAGATGCCTTTAGCATCTCCCCAGGCAGTGAGAGAACAGGCTTAGGAGTTTCCATAGACGCTCCCAATGGATCAAACTCTGATAGCTATAGATATTTTCTGGGGGATTTCAAGTAACAAAAACTCTTATTTTTAATATCCTACAACATAATATATGGATAGAATTTTTAAAATTATTATATATATTACTAAGAAGCTGATGATATGGGTCTGTTGTATGAGAGTGTTTCAATGTCAATGTGTGTTTATTAATATTTATAAATAATTTTGCTTTATTTGCTTTATGTGTGAAATATATACATATATATATATAGAGAGAGAGGGTGTATTATATCAGGTATTTGCACACATGTTATATGTTTATGCGTATTATACAAATGAGAAAACTGAGCTTAGAATATTTAAACATACTGTTTAATCTCTCTTAGATAACTAGAAGAGTTAGAATATTTCCTAGGAATTCCAATCATAGTCTCATTGCAATATCTCATAGTACCTTTCTTTAAAGTTGTAAAAAGGAATGACCCAAAATATATTTTATCAATACAATATCTCAAAGCCTTCATTGACAGACAATGGAAGTATATAAAATTTTACTGCATACCAATCAATATAGTCTACTATCTGGGAATAAATTCAGATGAACAGAATCATTTTAGGCTTAATCTTATTTGTTTAAAAGAATATTCACAAACAAGAAAATAGTTTAAATTCCCATAAGTTATTTATTTTGTTGCACATCTATTATACTAATATGAATTTTGCTCATTATAGTAGAACACAGAAAATTAAGTAGACTAGGGAGTCTTTTTCTCCAATGGAAAAGCTTATGCTGCTAAGTCAAATATCTGTTGCATTTGCAAATGATTCTGTATATGGGACCTAATGACTTAGTAGAAAGAGATTACTTGTATTTTTCTTAAGTGTGGCTTTTGCTAATCCATGTTATATTTGTTTCTCTTAATGAAAAAAAGAGAGGGGAGTTACTACCCAAAACAAATATTTTCTAGTAATATTTGGACATTTTTTGGATAAAATATTATCCCATAAGTGGAAAAAAATACATATGTATGATACAGATTGTTTGGAAATTGTGGTTTATTCTATTATCAATAACAGAAAAATACAAATAAATATGTATAGTAGCAATGGATTGAAATAGCTGTTGTAAATTTATATTTCAAGTTACTTAGAAATGGATATCCTTGCAGAAAATATATACTCTGTATTTCTGTAAATAAGTAGGTCAATTTGAGAGAAAATGACTAATAACAACATCCTTAGGAAAATCTACTTATGGCAGGTATGTATCCATAACTTTTTAAAATTAAAAAAATATATATTATGGGTACATAATAGTTGTATACATTTATAGGGTACATGCAAAGGTTTGATACAGGCATACAAAGTTTATTAATCAAATCAGGATAATTGGGATATCCATCACCACATGTATTTATCATTTCTTTGTGTTAGGAACATTTCAATTTGACTCTTGTAGTTAGTTTAAAGTACACATCCATAACTTTTGTACTATAACTTCATTATCTGAACATTTGATATGTAATTTAATGTAAAATATCAAATATTTATATGCAAAATATAGCACAGAGTAACTAAATAGCATAGGATACTTTTCCTGCTTCACAACTGCCTACTCCACTCAACCCTGTTGCATATTCTTTACTAAGCAATTCTCGTTAAACGTCATTGATGGAAACTGCCAGACCAGCATGTGTATAGGGCAGGGAGGAAGTTTCTAGAGTGTGACGGCTGATTTCATTAGTATAGACAGCCAAGCTGCCTTTTCAAAATCCAGAGCCTGACCCTCAAATATTGTGCAAAGTGTATGTATAAAGCACTGATCTTGTAAATTTTTTTTCTCCGAATAAACTTTAAAAGCCTATTTCTGACCCTGTTGATCCAAATTTAGGAACTTTTTGATATAATTCTCTATAATTTTCTATACCTATTCTATTTTTCTATCCTGATTACCTGCTAGCTTAGGTGTCCTATGCTAACACAAACACTACAATGTATTCAGTTGAATCACGTCTGATCTATACTTTTATACACATATGTGCATTTGATATGCAAAACTTTATGATTAGATCTCTTTAAATGTTAGAGTATTCGTGGATTTAGATCACTGTAGATTCTTTAATAATAAAAAAAAAACGTAACTTCAATGTCTGATTGCTTGCTTTTCTTTGTAACATACTCTGTTATTTCTCAAAAGAGGAAAATAGGGCAGTAATAACATTGTACATGATGAAAATTAATTAATTATAGGTAAAAAGATTTCATAGAACCTATTAGGTCATCCTGAGGGCTGGCATAGGATTGTCACTGAAATTTTCTTTCTGGTTCTTTATCAGAAATAGTACCAAAAGTGTCAATCAGGAGAATATTTATTCTGATGTATTAATGCTCACTGTTCAAAGTCAATGCTGTTAATATTCATTGCGGCAGAACTTTCATTGTTATCATGGTCAGAGATCATTTGAAAATGATTTTGTTGTGACTGCTAATAAAGAAATCAGAAGTTCTACAGGCACTTATTAAGATAATAAAGTCTCTATTTTAAAACCGTAAGGGTTTGTTAGGAGATATTTTTTGTTTGTTTTTTCAATTATTTGTTTTAAATTCACATTTCGGATACTGCAGGCCTCATTCCACCAGAGCTTTGAAAAAGCATTAGCAATAAATATCCATTTTAAAAACACGGAAATGAAAAATCCCAAATTTAAATTGCACAGAACAATTAAGGCCAAACTAGGTCACAGAAAATAATGGGGGAAGAAAGACTTATGGAGGAGACCAAAGACCTAATGCTCTCAAGTAAAGACTTTTTGAATTAGCCTCAAATGAGAGTAGCATGTAGCGATGCTAGACAGAAGCCATTTATTGGTTCAGACGGGAAACTCTAATGTCGTATGGCTCTGTATTCCCCAGGATGTGTGACTATCTCATTTTCCCATTTTCACACCATTAAGTATTATATGGTTCCTGACTACTACTATGATTCACTTTTGAATCTCTCAGCTTTTCTTCTTTTAAAAATTCCCATTCTACTACATGTCATATATTATTTGCAATTTAAGATGAGATAATTTCATCTTAATTTCAAGTATCTGTTTCATCCTACTATAACTACTGCAATTTTACTGATTTTTAAAAACCACATAATTTCCATATTCATCTGATTTTTTTAAGTGATGATATACTTTAATTAGTATGAATGTTCTTTCAAAGTAATATCTGTATAAAAAATGATTGTAGTCTACCGCATAGTAAAGTTTAATTAGATAGCCACAGAGCAAAATGGTCATGGATGATGTTAATCGATTATCTTTAAAATAATAATCATGAAAAATCAATCTAACATAGTCAATACTCATTTTGATATTTTTTTGTAAAACATCAGCCTTGATGTAGGTGCAATGTTGCACATGAAGTAAAGCAGCCAGGTGTATAACTGTGATACATTTACTCTTCATACGGATGGGAGGGTCGTATGTGAACCATTGTGTTCTAATGTGGCTCCTGCCCAAACTAGTGACTCGCCAGGCAGGTTACCTAAGGTTGTGGCATTTCCATCCCGGTGCATCTTCCTTCCACCTGGGCTATATTAGCAACCAAACAGTAGGCATGTGAGCTTCAGAAACTAGGGCGGCTTTGGGATGCTGCTACCACTCATTCACGTGTATGTTTATCTCTTATAGCAATAGTCTAAAAATAATTTTACTTCTATATGCTTGACAATAATTTCCTCAAATACGTCCCTGCACAATTTTAGATTGATAAATGTACATATATATATGTATGCATACACACATATTTTTCTTAAGTTTATCAGTGAATAAGAATGACTGTAATGGAAGGAGATTCTTTTCAGCTTTCAATCTTTTCCTATTTTTCCTTTCCGTAGATGTAAACCCTAAGAAATCTTCATGAGAGTAAGAAGAGAATGGAATGAATTTGGTTATAGCAATGCTAATTGTTGAACTTTCTTCTGAGTCATATGCTACCTTTAACACTGTGATCTATCATTTAACTATTTGATATATTTCAACTTGATTAGGTTCTCCTTCAGTTTTTTTTAAAAGCATCCTAATTGAAAGGGAATTTGTTTTCCAGCCCTTCAAGTCATGTAACTTCTCAGTTTCTGGCTTCTGCTGGTTCTGGTTTGTGCTAAGTAGACCAAAAAAAAAACAAAAAAAACAAAAAAAACACCAGTTTTCTCAAGACTTTTCAAGTGATGATTAGTTATCCAAATTACTCAGTGAAAGCCAACTTTTTATGGACTTAAAACTATCAGCATAATTATCAACACAACTATTAACACACTATCAACACAATTTCCCCCAAATTGTAAATGTCATATTTTAGGAATTTTATGATCCCTCCTTTTAATTATAAAATTATTAAATTTAAGTTTAAATAATAAGAAAGGTTCATTAACCAGAAACTGTCATCTGGTTTTAGGGAACTATACACATCAATCTTTCAGATATGGAATAGAAACTCTGTCCATTCTCCTCCTGGCAGTTTCTTCTTCTTTATTTTGAACATTTATATCCTATTTCCTTCACACCGTTTATTTGGGTGGTAAGCTGAAGCAAAACAAACTGAATTCTGATCACAAAATACGTAACTTTTACTAATGCATTGTATCACAACTGGGGAGATCCCCAATTATAAGAGAATTAGATTAGTATTTTTTTCAGTAATTGTAAAAATGTATGTAAACATGTAGCTATTTGTACAAACAAAATATGAGGTAGAACAGCTCCTCTCAAACTTAAATTTGCATACAAGTTACCTGGGTGTCTTGTTAAAATTCAAATTCTGATTCCATTGGTCTGTAACGGAGCTGAGATTCTTCAGTTCTAACAAGCACCCAGGTGATACTGATGTCCTTCCCACGGACTATACTATTAGTAACAAGACACATGATGACATTTAACTTGGGTAATGCATAAGTATATAAATATGTCTGTGTATGTTTGTGTGCATATATGTACTGCCAGGGGCTCTGAGTTTATGTATATGAAAAGTCCATTTATTGTGAAATAAAGAGTCCTATTACATCATTTTATGACTCTGCTACCCACCACTTGTAGAAGGAATGAGGCAGACTTTAGGATCTAATGAGAGACTTAGAATGATGAAAAGATCTTTTTATTTCACTTCTCCACCCAGGAAGATACCTAATGGCAGATTCTCTTCCATCTTCATTCAAATAAATTCTCTTATATAATCAATTTCCTTAATGATTCTTGCAAACTAGATTATATCATGCAGCTAATTTGTATAGATACAAAAATGATTCTCAACTCTATCAGATCCAACACTCTCATTTTTTATAACAAGTATGTTTTAATATTCCCTTTCCTCTCCTGAACTTTAAAAAAAAATATGCTAATAAAGTCAATACTCAGGCATAATTAACACAATGTCCCACTATAAATCAATTGTAAAATACAGTGAAAATAGTTTAGTTTTATATGTATGTATATATATAATTTTATATATATATATTTTACAGATTCTAAATTCTTGAGCATGCCCACACTGGAAAGTGTAATGAAGTAGAAAGCTATTTGCATCTGTATGTATGATCTTCAATAATGAAACAGTTGCAAATGAACTGATGAAATTCTTTTGTATCATCAGTTCTAATAACACAGACAATCAGCATTGCTATCAGTGATATGATTTTCTGAAATGTGTACAGTTTTCAATTTTATATATAAAACAAGATACAATCTTTATGTTGGGTTACATAGGAGTTACATTTCTGGAAAAAAAAATCTATATATCCTAAACTGCTAAAAAATAATAAACTCAGCTTATACGGTTTTACTTAAATATAAAACGCTATTGGGATCTTGGCTCACATAATTATAAACATATTTCTTTACCTACTTGAATATAAGAGAGACATTTGAAAGTATCTTCAATTTAGGACTTTTTTTTTTCTTGTTCATTGTAAGTTATCTAGCATCCATGACCTCTGTCCATGAATGTCAGCAGTCACTTGTTGCTTTTGTGACAATCAAGAAAAAATTCTTCACAATGTTCTAAAGCATTCTGTAGAGTAGTACCAGCCCACTATGAACCCCTAGTTTAGAATATTTTTGAATAAGTTATGAGAATGTACACACATGATTCTACATGATAATTTCATTTAGTTATATATTACTTTTTTCTTTCACTCGAGTTCACTGATGTCATCAAAGACTTTTCTATTTCTAGCTTCAAGACTCTCTGTCTTGAAAATACTTCTGCTTAACAAACTTGACCTTATCTTTGTGGAATCTCTTTCCTCTCTGAACTTGTGCAATGGCTTCCTTTTCTGATTCTTCTAATTTTTGTTTTAGTCTTAGTCATTTTATTTGATCTTTACCGGATCTTAGCGTTTTATTGGATCTTTATTTTCTACCTGTCTACTTTAGGAAGTTTAGTATTTCCTAGCATGTTCAGCCATTCTCTCTCTCTCTCTCTTCCTCCCACGCTCAATCTCTCCCTCTCCCTCCATTCCTCCATCACTTCCTACCATTGATCACATTCATTTCCATGCATTTGACACCCAGATTTGAAATTTCTTAACTGTATATCACCAGACCTGTTCTTTCAAGTGCTAATTGGACATCTTCACCTGAAAGGCTCACTATGACCTTACAGGATTAAAACATAACAACCTTTACTCATTGGGAACTGATCTGTTACTACTTAAGATTCACTAAAATACAGTGTATAAGGGCTAAGGCTCTGAAACCAGATGTGGATTTAATATTGACTCTGCCTCTTACTAGATGTGTTACCTTGAAAAAATTATTCAACCTCTCTTTACCTCGGTTTCCTAAAATAAAAATGGGAAATAAAATTTTGACTTATTAGAATGCCAGGTCTGAACTCTCTCATACTTCAGTAGCAGTATTTATTCAAGTTTAGTCAATAGTAGAGAAAACATTGATTCCTAAAATATTGATTCCAAATAATTCGCCATTTTGGGTTGTCCTACTATCTCTAAAACATTTCTACAGAATTCCTATTTCTATGTTATTTTCCCTTCAAACTACTCTTCAGATCATGATTGAGATAGATGGGTAGAATAGCATTATTTCCTTCATTCACAGCAGCAATGTGGTCATAGTATTTATCTCCCTGTTTACTAGTTTGCAAAGGTCATCATTAACTAAGGAAGCTAGATACTTTTTTTAAGGCATTCATAATTTCCAAATTTAAATCAAGAGATGTTACATCATCTTGAGCTGAAAATCCTTGGAAAGCCAATTTCCAACTATTCCAACTATTCTGTAAGAGAACTAGAGATCTCTTAAATCCCATTCAAAATCTAACAGTAAGAATCCTCCAGAGCAGAGTGACCTCAGGTCCCCTTGTTGGAGGTGTGTACTCTCCAGTTCAATAAAGTCCCCATTTAATCTACTTTCTTCTTTGGGGTCACCTGATCGCTTTGGAGGTATTAGAGTTTTTACTTAATACTTTCTGCTCAACAAAAAAATATAAAGGCATTATGAGCATGACAAGCTAAATACTATACAATTTGGCCAAATTACCTTTCTAATTTCATTGCCTCATTTCTTACTTACCTCTTACACCCAAACCAATTGATGCCACTGGATTTTATTTCCTGAAATGATATCACTTTAAAACCACATGAGTCTTGGTTCAATCAGTAGTCTCTACCTAATAACTCTCTTTTTTTACCTGAATTATTTTTTTGATCTACTCCTTTTCCTGGGTTCTGCTTAAATAGAATCTACTCCAAGTAGACAAAATTCCCTTCCCCATGTGTCTATAACACTTTGTATGTTTCTATTTTATAACATATACCATATTTTCTAATTTTTTACATAGATATACATCTTTCCAAATAGAATATGAGTTCATTAAGAGGAATACTATATTCTATTCCTTATAGAATCCTGGCATGGTGTTTGCATTATAGTAGAATTAAGTGTAGTGAATAATTTTGAAGTTTTTAGAATAGAAATATGTAATTTCAAGCTGAATGAAAATTTACTGAACCATTTTCTTCTAGTGTTTGAGGGATGGGGAGGTGATTAGAAAGGGGTAATATTTAAAGTAGACAGAAGGTCTCCATGAATTCTACCTATCCATATTGCCCATAAATGAGAAAGTATTATAGAGTTGAATTACCAAATATCTTTAATACAAATAAAAGGGAGCGGAAGTTTGTAACAGATCTTTAATTGTCGTAATTGGATCTTTATGTTGTTTTGCTTTGCTCAATTGAGTATATAAAATGGGGTGAGAATTCAATAGAAGCAGAAAAAAAAAAAAGAAGAAAAGAAAACAAAGGCATTCTCTACTTGGTAAACTTTAGGGCGGAGGGTTTAGGCAAAAATGCTAAGGCCCAGAATAAAGGTTTAGTGAGGACAATTGAAATACCAGGTTTCTGCTCTTTGTATTTTACATATCTTGAGTGCACTCAATAAAGATTTGTCATAGATTAATCTGGTGTTAAAGAGAGGCTTGAGAAAGGTTTAAAATGTATACATCTAGTAACAGTTTTTTTAAAAAACCATGTGCCTTCACGTATTGAACCTTTATAATTATCAACACATTTGCTATCTTCTAAGGCAAGTCAATTTTGTATGAAAGCATTGCAAAGCCGTTATAAATAATACCTTCTCTATGAAAGGTATGTATAAATAAGGTTGTCTGAGACTCTCATGTCAGGATGTACTCTAGTGTGGAAAGTAGCAATTTCAACTGTTTGTTCCTATGTAATGGCACAAAATAATGTTGTGAAAAACTTTTTAGAAGTCATATATAAAAATACAATCACAAATTTAGATCACACTTCAAAGGATAACTTTACTCCAGGCATGATTTAATTCCTTATTACATGTCTTAGGAAAAATTGCAACATATAGTTTTGTTGTATGAATTAAACATCCTTAAAAAGGAACAAGGTTTTAATTTCAGAACACAAGCTACATAGGAGCAGGAGACTAAAGAGAACTCTGCTATTTTGTTATTCATGGTAGAAAAGGTTTTTCAAGATTAATTTTTAAATTATATCTCTATATTAGGAAATATGTCATCTAGACAATGTAAACATATAACTTAATAAAGGCAGTATTTACTGTAATAAGTGAAAACATGGTTGGATAGTCATTCCTAACAATAAAGGATTGTCATTCATTTGTTTCATACCTCGAATGGCCTTATTTTTTTAAAAAAATTGGATATTTGGTATTATTTTAAGCATATTTACATTTTAAATTTGAACTGCCCGTGATAACTCATGATACATTGCTGCTATATCCACAATAGTAAATATTACTAGATTGTGTAACACAAGGGAAAATAATGTATCATAAAACTTTAAAAAATTTCTAAATCTATATTCCCTGTTTTAGCAAGCTAGTTGCATGGATTATTAAATAAACCTATATACAAAATGCTTGATTCTGGGTTATTTATGCCATATTAATTAACATGATTATTTTAGCAAATAGAAATTTCCTGCTCCTTCCACCTCCCTTTTCATTGTAGTTAGGTTTACCTCAAGGTTCATTCCTATTTGTTGTCTGTGCCCTTGAAATCCACCTCTCAAGCAGTCTCATGCAATTGCTACAGCTTGGATTTTCCACACAGAACTTACATTAGCCTGCCAGGGCCTAATTCATAAAATATTTCTAACACCACAGATTAGTTCTGAGCCATTTTACAGCTTTGGAAAGTCTATACCATAAAGAATGCTCCCTTTCATTCCAAATCCATTTGCATTTTATTTGTGCTTCAGAGGAGGCACAATCCAAACTGATTAGAATCCGCAGACACTGTGCATAATGAAAAATTAATTGCATCAATCTTTTCACTGTAGTGGTCTTAACAACTCATTTTCAACTGGTCATTTTTCCACCTGCTCACCAGAGCCCAGGCAGCTGAGGCAAGCATATCTCTGACATTTACAGAATACCAATGAAGCTAAGGTCACCAGTACATCACGCAAGTGGGAGGTGAGAATCCGGAAAGAGATGTAAGCTGTTTGGATGAGCTAGAACTATTACGTGACAGTGGAGGGCAAATACATGCTATGACAACCCATCTAGGCACGGTTTGAATTAACAAAACAGGAAGAAAAAGAGAAAGTCTAAATCACCAACAGCAAAGGTTAGGGTAGTGCTACCTCATTGGAAATTGAACTGCTGATAGTCGGAGTAAATCGACAATCGCATGCTAACATCGTTGCAGGCGATTTGACGTGGCAGGTGGCGACAGTAATCCGATGCGTATGTATCAAAATTGGAGTTTTGCTTTAGAAATAAGGTTGTGATGCAGTGTACTTCATAAAATACACATTTCAGTCTTACTCATCTGACAATGTTTTTCATGTTCTTATTGATAAAGATATACTTCAAATGGCCCATCATTCAACGTATAAGGTTTTATATTTTAAGCAAACTGTTATACCTATAGGTTTTCAATCATTTCCCAGCTAGGTTTTTTTAAAGATTTCTGGGTCTTCATAGCAAAATAAACACTGAGTTTTATGGATTTTCTTGGTTTTAACATACAAATACACACATAGAAAATAAGCAGATTTAAGACAGTGGCCAGGATCAGATTAATTTTTAATATGCACTACGATTTCATAGGATCTTGCTATTCAAAATGAGGTCCATAAACCAACCATCAAAGAGCTAGTTAGAAATGATCTTGGGCCTTAGCCTCAGATTTACTGAATTAAAATTTGCATTTTAACGAGATTGCCAGGTGCTCTAAGGCAGTGTTTTTCAAACTTTAATATGATAATACGTAACTAGAGCCTGCTAAAATCCAGATTCCTAGGGCCAGCTCCAAACATTTGGATTCAATAGGTCTAAAGAATTGAATTTAGATTCTAGGGATCCAATAATTTATACATCCAACAAGATCTCAGATGATGCCGATATGCTGGTCTATGAAACACACTATGAGTTATACTTCCTTAAGGAAAATTATGAATAAAAATGAACAAACATCACATTTTGGTCATTTTCCTTCACTATTGTAAATATGCCGCGGTGATGACATTTTATTGCTTAAAATATATTACAAAAATAAAAGAAAAAAATCCACTCTTTTCAGTGATCTTTAGGGTAGCAGTTGATACTTACTTAATGTGGAAAAACTTCAGAGAAGGAATTCTAGATTTTACAGAAGAGTTTCAAGATCTTAACTTTTAGACCTTCACACTAACAAGAGGAAGAAGATACCTTCCATGTAACTTACATTAACATAAAGTGGTGACTCAATAGAAGAAAATATTAGTGGAAGCCCCACCACTGTAGCCCGGAGTGGTTCTTCAAGGAAAAGCTTGTGGGAAGATGGTCTATGGGTCTGCAAAAGGGAGGGCTTTAACTTCAACACACGAAGATTTTAGTTTTAGGGTATGAAAAATTAGATGTAAAAGTTTGACCTAAAGAAATACATTATTTTGAGAAATTTGTCCTTCCACATGATAGAGTTTTATCCTCAGCAGATCAAGATATGAATATGTAATAATAAAAAATACCTAGGCCAGTATCTAGACAGAATTGACTCTAACTGAATAACTATCCAATGGGTAGAGAAGACAGTTTATAATGTTTAAATAATTATTACTCAGAAAAGGAACACTTTCAATTACTAGTTTTGCAACTTCACTTTGAGTCTCTCTGACACACTGTTTCATACTTTCTTTCAAACATTTTTTCAGATCTTGAGTCATTAATATTATGGCAAAGACAATTCTGATACATGTAAATAATTCATCATATGTGTAAAAAGAATTAAATCACACCAGTAAATACAAACCATCCAAAGTAGTCTTTGTTTATATAGTCATCTCTATTACTTCATTTTTGAAATACAGCTGACAGTGATTACAATAATTCCATTATTTCCTTCACTATTCAGAGGGGTGAGTGATACAATATTTATTAGGATATAAAAATATAGTTTCATAATCATAAACTTGAATTCTACTCATGTATTACTTAATCAATAAATTTACCATAAATGTATATACCTATTAGTATACAATAAAAAATTTATGTTCTTAACATTTTTTATTTCCATGCCAGTAAAGTAAAATTTTCAAAAAAGTAAAATCATAATGCTTATACCAATGGAAATTTCTTTAGCTAATTAATTAAGGAAAAAATAAGAGGGTACAGCAGACTCAAAGGAAAATCTGTAAAACATATATCTGCATACAGGCAATTAGTTATGTTGACATAATTTTGCTAATAGATCAAAAATTGGTTTATATTCTATGTGGCAGTAAAATATAATAGTTGTAATAATCTTACTGCAGAGCTAAAATAAATTACATTTCTCCCAGATAAATTCTATTTATATTTTATGGACAAAAATCTTTTGCATTTCTATCAGTAACTTACAGAGTTACAAAGTAGCCCACTAGAAGACAATCGAAGATGCATACCCCTGTAGAATCAGAGAACAGTTTGCTAGACAGCACCCATAATCTCTTGCCCATTTTGAAATCTTCCACAATGTTCTCTAAAAATGCTTTAAAAAAGATATTTTTGTTTTTTCCTAAAAATCAAATTTCAAAAGCAATTGTGGACCCCAAAATAATATGGAGTAGAATCAAAAGAAAGGGGGAAAAAGATACTTTAAAAATAAACACTTAGGATAGAACTATCTATTACATTAACAAACTTTATCTACATCTGCTTCATTCTTTGAGAATTTGTTTATTCAGTGTTAGCTTTCTAGCTTGCTCTCTAGCTTGAAATTAAACTCCTCAATGATGCTAAATGTGTATAAATAAGGGATTTTTTTAAAAAAAAACTTAATTAGAATTTATCAAGTTGGAATATGCCCATCGGGGCTACAAAAATTTTTGAGAAAAAATATTTTGAGTATCCATTTTCAAAAGACAAAATATACTGGTATTATTGCTTTCTTTTATGAGATTTCAAATATGGCTTTTTTTAAAAAACAAAACTGAAATAATAACACATATCACACAACAGAAAACTTTACTTATGTTAATTGACAGCTCAAGTCCTTGATTTTTGTTCTTTCTTGTTTTTGTTGTTGTTCTTGTTGCATGGATGGTCCAGAAACAGGGAGAGTTTATACTTTTCTTCTTCACTGGCGCAGACCTGCTATGGGACTATGGATATGTATTTCCTCATCCACATAGCTCTTCTAACTGATCTGGTCTCTTTGAATGAATTAAGCAGAGTCAGGTGAGAGTAAGTGGAGTTTTTTGCTTTGTTTTGTTTTGTTTTGTTTCCTGTGCACCAGACCACATAATATAGGTAAATCATTCTATGAGGACCATTGTTATTCTTCCCCAGCAACCTGGAAGTCCAAGGCTCTGAGCTGGTGTCTCCTGAGTTATTATCCATTCAGTAAGGCAAAAAAGAAGAGCCACTTGGAAAGTTGGAGGTTTAGAGAAATCCTCTTCTCTTTCAAAAGAGGCACTAGAGATTGATTTTATAAAACGCATCTTCTCTCAGAAAGTTCAAGATACTGTGACTGTGAAGTACTTTCATCTGTTTGCATAAAAGAATAATGTGCATAGGTAGCATATGTTAATATGTTTTCCCTTCTAAGATTTAAATACTTAATTTGAATAAACAATACAAATAAGGGCTCTAGGAACTAAAAGCAGGGCTTTTAGGCATGCGAAATTGAGCATGAACATCTTTTACATGGTTATATTCATTTATTCATTTAAATACTTTGTGACATAGTACATGGCGTAGTCCATGGAGCATAGTGTCTAAGAAACCCAGAAGAATTGGAATTCAGACAGCAAGTGGAAAAATTAATCTTAAATAGAAAATAACTTTTTTTTTTGGCAACAGGAAATTATGTAGGGGTGGATGATGCATAAGCATTTATGAGTTTCCCAACAAAAAGCCTAGAGAATTCCAATTTGACAGCTTACGTTTTCTCTAGGAACTGAGAGACATTGTCCTTGTTTAAAACAAAATGGATAAGGATAATTCAGCTGTTAAAGTAGAGTAGCTACAATAATTCCTGCCTCCTCCAGTCCTGCTAATAAGATGTGGCTATGTTCACTCCATTACAAGTTTCCTCATATCACCTTTTTTTTTTAATAGGTAGAAAAATTACAAATTTATTTTAACATGTATACATAGGAGCTTTCAAATGAAAACTCAAAGATACAGAGGAAAATGTCCATTTTTTGCATAGGTTCAACAAAGTATGGAAAGCTGTGTAGAAATATGATTGGGCAAAAAGGATATGATCTAATGCTAACGGGCTGGGTGGGGGAACCCATCAAGGCCTTTCTGTCTAGATCCTATTTGGCCTCTGTGAGCATGCATTCCTTCCTTCTGGGTGTGGGCCAGGGCCTTTCCTTGAATGGGGATCTTACAAGCAAAGTCGGTCAGATAATTTATGGCCAATGTTTACGAAGAGAAATGTTAGGTTTTATGGCTGGCTTTCTGGAAAAGAGGTTCTGGCTTTTATGACCCACCTTGGGACAAAGGGACTGTGGTTTCCACGTCTAGCCTCAGGGAAGAATGGGAATGAGAGGCAGAAGGACAAGGGAAGGTCAGAGAACTTTTGCTTCTGAGACTTTCATTTTGGGGTAGTTTTCTGACTCCCGTCAACATAATACCACCTGACTGTAGACTGAACGAACCTTCAACACAAACCCTTAGTACCTCAAACAGTGACACAAAGTCATAACTTTATTTTTACATGGGAATCAAGATCAAACTATTTTAAAAAGA